>JACXGI010018435.1:0-13259 GCA_016801175.1 Esox masquinongy | reverse complement strand
GTTCATGTGTGTGTGTTCATGTGTGTGTATTCATGTGTGTGTGTTCATGTGTGTGTATTCATGTGTGTGTGTTTATGTGTGTGTGTTCATGTGTGTGTTTTCATGTGTGTGTATTCATGTGTGTGTGTTCATGTGTGTGTATTCATGTGTGTGTGTGAAAGAGAAAATTACTGAAGAGGAAGATGGTTGATGAGAACTGGCCGTGTTGTAGCTGCTGTACTGTCCACTTCGTGGCTATAACCTACTGGAAGACCCGCCACCTGAGAGGCACAGGGGCAATCAGTGGTTTCCATCTAACACATAGGAGCCCTGGTTATTACTGCTCAGTGAACACTTGGTATGACCGTAGCCACATAAACGACCCCATCAGAAAATACCGCACACTCAAGCCATTCCAAATAAGTTTAATGACATTGCTCGTGGAGATGTCATAGGATTGAACACACACACGCACACGCGGAGAAGCCCAGAGTAACAGCATATAAGTGGTGGTGTGATCTGATAAGGTTGACCAGACACAGATGAGGCCTTCGAACAGCTCAGAGGAGACACGTCTCTCATGATGACTGCTGGTCGGACGGCTTGGAGTCCAAGCTGCTAATTACCTGGTCCAGTAACGCCACACAGTCTCCCCACTGCTGCACATTCAGACAAAACCCCCCAGCGCGTCGTTCTGTGGCCCTCGGAGTTGTACATGGCCCCCTAGTGGTATACTGCCGGAAACAGGAGGGGCCGCTGGTTCTTGCTCTGTGTTATCTGAGGCAGTATCATTCTGAAGTCCACTTCCACAAGCAGGCCTCAGCAGACAGACTCTGACCGGGCAATATTTCTGTCACCCGCACATGTGGTTAGAAGGCAGACTTCAAGCCTAGTAACCCCATAGTTTAACCTCTGCAGACCTTCCCATGCTATTCCTGATGCTACTCAAATGTTATGTATTTGTTACATGCTTCCTTAACAACAGGTGGTGAGTAATAGTGAAATGCTCACGGGCTCTCTTCCGTCACTAAGAAAGAGAAGGAACAAATTCCTGGAAAAGCTTAAGGCCAGGGACCCATGTAGGACCTAACCTGAACTCCCACTGCTACCGAAGCAAATAAAGGGAAGAGGCAAGGTGTTTAAACAACGACTGGATACACAGACACACACATATCCGACCCAGCAACGGTATGTGCATTGCTACTGGAATGTCTTTACACGTGTGTGTTTGTGAAGACCCGTGTGTGTGTGTGTGTGTGTGTGTGTGTGTCTGTTTGTATCTGCTGAAACGTTCACCTGTTCACACACAGGGACAACAGACAGTGTCCGGGTGGGGTGGGGGGGGGGCTGCCCGACTCTACACACACTCCAGTACCTGTTTATTTAGAGGACGCCCTGATCTACCTCAACACACCCTGCTATACCTGTTTAAACAGCTGAGAATGCCTCCACTCTAGGGGCCTCACACTGGGCGAGGATCAGCTGGAAGCCCACGCTGCTCACTGGCTTGGTGGAACTCTCCACTGCTGCCTTAACCACTGCTGCCCAGTGACCCACTTTGAGCACAGGAAGAAAAGGAAAAAAAACCATTTGGATGAGACATACAATGAGAAAGCCTGGTTTTCTTGAACGTCTGTGGTGCGCATGGCTTGCTATATAAGGACTCAAATCAAACATCTAATTATGTGTTGGAGTTGATGGGAAAAGATTGGCCTGCACATGGAATCTGTAATTGTGTGAATTCATTCTCTGGAGTTTGGATTGAATAAGGGTCTGAAGCTTGGACTGGTACAGATGTAGAACACTATTGAGGCAATGACCAGCTTGCCTATTATTTAAAATGACATTCTGTGGTAAGCTAAATGAGGACAGCTTTGGCGCCAGTTATCACACAAAAGTCTATTCTTCTGTACTTTACAGTAATATGTTGATAATCACATGCACAGCTGTTTCCACACAAACACACACACACGCACACAAACACATATTTACACCCAAGAGCATAGACACACGCATTAACACACACCCACACACACATCACTGAACTGCAACCCTCGCCCCGACGTGCCCTACATGGAAAAGGCTGGTAACGTCAGCTGGAACCCTGTGAATCTCACATGAGAGAGGAGGGAAGGTTATTGGCGTCGTGGGTCACTAGCAGGCTCGCCGGCGTCTGCCTGTCGCTGGCCTGCCCGTTTTCGGGGGTCCATGTGGATGGGGTTTTGTGGCCACGGCGCTGCCACGGCCCGACCCGGGTGATTTACAGGCGGAGCGGTGACATCTGCTCGGGCCGGGGATTTCAGAGAGCAGCGCGGTGCAGAGCGGGGGCCTAGCAGGCCAGGCAGCGCCACAAAGCACATCTGGAGTCTAGACTCAGCGGCTCTGTAGGCTTCCCTCGCTCCCTCGGCCAATCAGAGGCCGGCCCGCTCCCTCCCTGCCTCATCCACTGTCCCCTCGGTCCTCTGTTGGTGTAGCTGCTGGTGTTCAATTGAAATGTAATCGACCTCACCCCCACGCTCCCCTGCACACACTCCCCCCTCTCACCTCGGACCCGAAGAGAGGACAGTAACTGGGGAAAGGGCTGTATTCATGGGGAGCATGTGGAAGCCATCACCAACGGGGTTGTTATTATGATCCTCCCGAAGAGCCGGAGCGCAAGTGTTCTCAGGGGACTGCCGGCAACGTTTCCAGGAGTTGACGAGCGTCTTGTCAAGCCAAACAATTGTCATGCTTTTTGCTCCGATGAACACAATAAACACAATAAACATGATGTCGACACGCACTCTTACTTACTTTTTCTTTCACGTGCACAAACGCAAACTTATTCTTATCTTTTACACACACACACCTATACACCTACACCTACACCTACACACACACACACACACACACACACACACACACACACACACACACACGCGCACACAGAAACAAACAAATAAACAAACACAGGGAGGGACACCCAGCTGCTGTTCTTCTGGCTCTGTAAGTTAAGTGCCGGTCCAGTCTTTGGCCTGCTATGACAGATGTTCCTCGTCCCCCTCAAGGCATCCACAGATTAAGAGCGCCGTCCTTTTAGGCTGTTAATCCTGACGCTCCTGCTCCTCTCGACCTCCCTCCGTCCCTCCACAACCGTCCCTCACCCACATGGAGAGCATTTAAAGCTGACACTGGTTTACTTCACAAAGCCTCTACCACATACATCACATGTACTAAGACGTTCCAGGGAGGTTATTAGTGCTGTATATGTGATCCTATGAGGGCTGCTCTGCCTGTTCCGTCAGCATCAGCACATGACTGTGTGTGTTTGGTAGAACATGGCGCTTGCAACGTCAGGGTTCCTGTATGCTGGTTGGCTAAAACCTGTGCTATATCAGATTATATTCCACAATTGACAATTCATTGCTTTTTTTCTGTTGAAATTACTTTGGTAAATTTTTTATAATAGCCATGGTATATTACGGCCAATATACTATGGCTAAGAGCTGTGTCCAGGCACTCTGTGTTGTGTAGTGCCTAAGAACAGCCCACAGCTGTGGTATATTTGCCAAAAACGATGCCCCTTTGTGCTTTATCCCTTAATTATATGCCAGATATTTGGGGAATTTTCTATGTAAATGCCAAACACTTCACCACTATAATAAATAACAACGTGCTTGTTTTAGTCTAAAGTTGGCGTATGTATGTGTATGTTTCCACAGAGGTTTCTGTTCGTAACTTTATTGCTGGTTTCTGTTGTAAACAACATCCAAACCAGGGTTTCCACTGGCATGAAAACACAATCGCAATAGTGTCTCCATGCACAAGACGGAAAACTAGAAGAGACAACCTTTGTCGGGCAACGCAGAGCGTCAGGCGTCACGAGCGTCAATGTGATTTACTGCAGACAAACAGGGCCCTCCGTTTTCCATGTTCCCCGATTTCCTCCCAAGTAATGAACACGGGGTTTTTATGGCCCTACTCGCCCCATCACATTCACACTGTGTCCTGTACTCTGGGATAAATGGCCATGTTCAGCTCTCTGGTGTTAAACAGGTCATAAAAGGCAGCTATGTGATACCCCAACAAGGCCCTAACCTGCCAGAGCTGCCTGTCCACCCTCCAGCTCTCAAATGGAACAAATTACTGTGGCTACTTGGGAATCACAAGGTAATATCCA
This sequence comes from Esox masquinongy, assembly GCA_016801175.1. Taxonomy (NCBI): domain Eukaryota; kingdom Metazoa; phylum Chordata; class Actinopteri; order Esociformes; family Esocidae; genus Esox; species Esox masquinongy. The sequence continues at coordinate 9,121 of JACXGI010018435.1, read as the reverse complement.
TAAAAAAAGACAACCCAGTCACATCTGGATAACACTGGTTCTGTTTGCCTTCTCTGGAAACCATTATGACAAACTGACAAAGTGTGCTTTGCTAGTCTAAATGGCTCTCGCTATGAAATCGATCCCTCACATTTGCAGTGGTAAAACTCTCACACCCATTCGCCACCTGCATCTACTCTGGTTCCCACCCTTGTTTTCTGAGAGATGCAGAGGGGAGGGGGCACCGAGGTGGGTGATACCAGATACAGGAGAGAGTAAGCACTCCCAGGTGAGTGAGCTGGAGGTGACCTTAGTTCCTCTGATTACAGTTGCGGAAAGCCACGTCGCTGTCACCTGCTGAGCTAGTTAAGGCTGTCACACATCGGAAAGGTCACAAAGATCCTCTTCCACTCTACTGTTTTCTAGGGCTGAGGTTTTCAATGGCTCTCACTCACTGGTTGTCAAAGTGCCAAAGTGAGCCCAGCTAACACTAACAACAAAATGTGGATCACTCTTGACACACTCACCAGCCAAAATCTATCATTCAAAGCTCTTCCAGACACATTGTGGTTACAGTATGCGATATGATATTTGCTAAGCATTCAACACAGAAGTTAAAGCTATAATATTCATGTGTTTTCTCTGTGGACAGAAAACCACCTAACAAAGGAGACAATACCTTGACAGTAAATGTGATCTCTGTAATGTCCTGTGGATGCAGGAATAAAGTGCTGATTCATAGTGAGCATTAGAGACACATACGTTGTGCAATAAAATTTTTGGGAGGCATGTCTGCATTTGTGTGACCAGTCTTTCAGTTTCGGTAATGGTTCCTTGGCTTTGCACAATCAGTGGGCTGCTGGCTGCCTGGTTGTGTGTGTGCGTGTGTGTGTGTTTGGAGCGGACACACTGGCAGAACACAGTGTGACACCCCAGAGCCACTGGGATGGCACCAGTGCCAATACAGGGCTGACCAGTTGGACCCAGCATGGGACACACAGGGCCTGGGCTAGCGCCTTGGACCGGACCACGTAGATAACAGAACCAGGGCCCTGTAACAATGAAAAAGACCGGCCCACATAGAAAACAGAACCACAGCCCTATAACACAGAAAAGGAGTGACCCACATAGATAACAGAATCACGGCCCTATAACACTGAAAAGGCTCTTGGCCAATAGGCTACCCCGCTTTCCCTAAACATAAGAGTTAGGTGGGAAAATCACAGATTTTTAAATTAAATGCAAATATCTGGGCAGCAGCCCTTCCAGACTGATCCTGTACAGTATGTCTCCAACATGCCGGCGTGACTTCAAACACTATGGAAATGATAATGGGAACTCAGATAAGTAAAACTAGCATTTTATTGTCTCTCTTGTAATGTAAGTAAGCCCTCAGACCGTAGTTGTAAAAGGCTTTTGCTAGTATGTTAACCTGGTAACACACTTCCACAATGCAGTTAAAGGGTTTATATGGCTGGGTTATGAAGCTCTTAACAGCCTCCTGCCAGAAAGACCTCGCCAGACACCTTAAGTCTACCTTTTTCATTCCTACTGAGAGAGAAGAGAGTGTCTCACACACAAACACAAACACTTCTGAAGCTGGAAAGGTACATTAGTACGTGTCTGGTGTTGTCCAACAGGCCGCAGCCTTGTTTGTTCATGTTTATTACAACACCAGTGATGTAAGGCAATATCACAATGACTTGAATTAATGTTAGTGTCAAGTAACATAACCACCAAAACAACAGAAATCACACAGATTATGGGTTTCCACCCAATGCCTAGTCTCTAGTCTTTAGATTAAAACATCACCACTGTGAGAGATCTCGCTCCATCTAAGAAGCCCATGTATAAAAACTCTATGTAAATGTTTGCAAACGGCAGAGAGATGACCCCTGAAGTCAAATCAGAACGGTAACAAAACAGCACAGTACGGCGTCTCCAGCAAAGAAAAGGCCTGATTCTGTAACCGACCAAATTTCGTAATATTTCACTTCTGTGTTTGAGAGATGAGCGCTGGACCTGAAAGGAGGTGGTAGTAGGAGGACAGTTTGTCATTCATCAGTCCGGTCACGGGAATTCTCTGGATGCTCCGGGTCACTGGGAAATAATGAAAAACAAACAGACACTTTTGATGTTTATTCAGAGTGAAGCGATCCACAGGTTGGGTACGGCTGTGTTGTCTCTGCTCGTTGAACTGCTGATCCAGATTACGTAACTACAGGAGACTGTCCTCTCTGCCCTACCCCCCGTGCCTCCTAGGGCACTAGATGGCGGATGCTCGTGTCAGGTCTCATTTGCACCTCTGGGATAAACCAGACCATAGGGATGTACTGGCGACACAATGAGCATTGGAACAAATCCCTGAAGATTAAACTGTTTACCTGGATCTAAATCAGGGGAACTGTAAAAATCATCCCCCCTTGTGGAATGTACTGTAAGCCCGAAGGGCTTTGGTCTAGTATCACAGAGAGAGAGAGAGGTCAAAGCTGTCAACACGGCGGGCTAATATTGCTTTTCACATAGCAGGGACAACGTCATGTTGCTGAGAAGTGCTCTGATCATGTTGAGTTTGGCTCTTCCACTTCTGTAAGCGAGTTAGGGGCGCCCCCTGGTGTCCAAAACATGTTCTTGCTGATTGAAATACCTGGAAAGCAATACGAATTAACCGCCTTGCTGAGGGGCTTAACTACAGATTCTCAGCACAGTAGCTCAGGGGTTCAAGCCAGCACCCTTTTAGTTACTGGTCAGATGTATTAACTGCTATGATATCTGCTTTCGTATAGAGTTCAATAAATAGAAATAGAACAAGAGGCCTTCATTCAAGTTAATATTATGTCTGTTTGATTAATTATACTGCCATGCATTTAATCCTATCAACTGGCAAATTCCTGATATATATGTTTTGAAAAATATTAGGCCAAGCTGTGCAACGCACTGACTCCTTCAAAGAGGAACTGTGAGAAATGTTTTTTTAATTGCACAGACCTCAGAAATTCCAAAACAATTTAATGTTGTTCATAACATGCTAGCATTGACTTAAGCCATGTTAACATGACGTGTTGGAACTAGGAAACTGGGACATTTCAAACATGCTAATTGTATGACCACAGAATTGTGACTGTAAATAAATCTGACCATTCAGAGTGGCACATAGTGAACGCAGTATTTAAGGGTTGGATAACTATTCACCCCTCCATGGAACTTTTCAGATTTTTTTGTTACAGTGACTGAAAATTATAAAATAGTGATATAGGGTCATATACATGACACAGTACCGAATTTTCGGGGAGCGATTTTTACACTGCAGCGCCAGTTCAATAACCAGCGGTCAAAAATCCTTAAACGCATCTTTAATTGTTTTATAATGAATAGGCTACACATTTAACTCAATCCTCAACTTCAGCTCTTAATCTCCAAAAAGTATTGTGACAGTTACAAAAAGTTATTGATAAACATTTATGACACCCGTAAAAACGTTGTATTTAAAACTGAACAGAAACGTCTGATTGTCTAAACAAACTGGGATATCTTGTTGAACGGTCTTATGGGACTCGTCGCCTGTTTACCTGTTTCCCAACTTACACTTTTAGCCTCCTTAACAATTTTAACAACTGATCAGGCTAGCTAAAAACATATTGGTTTAAGAATTATTCTGACGTCAAAAACACTTTAAGGCGGATTTACCACTTCCCAGTTTTATATTTCCCCCGAAAAACGGAAAGCCAGCCATAAAACAGGCACAACTGATGTGCATGTGCTGTTTATGCATAACCACTAGGAGGCGCTTAACAACTTAAACAATACGTCCTGCAACCCGCATGTCCTCTATGCAGACCAGAAGGTTTATGTAGTGTTACCAGAAGGTTTATGTAGCGTTACCAGAAGGTTTATGTAGCGTTACCAGAAGGTTTATGTAGTGTTACCAGAAGGTTTCCTGCTTATGTGGGAGATTTCTTGCCTGATTGGGCTATTTGTAATGACAGTTTGCAAAAGGCTTGAAAAAAGGCTTGGGCCAGTTGATTTATGGATGTGGTTATATAACAAAAATAGAATTTGTGCAGGATTTTAATTGCACATTTAGCATTGCCATCGTATTTGCATTTTTAATTGTTACATACATGTCTACCTCGGGGACCTCACTGCTGCTATCTCTGCGTCCCGGTTGCACATGCTCCTTCAATTTGCCTCGATTGCACATCTAGAATGCCATTTAGAATTGCCATTTGTAACTGCACAACAATTTATCCCACTTGTAACATACACTATACTTAATTAATACTTGTACATTTTCTGCCCTCCTCTATTTGCCTTAATTGCACATTTAGTATTGCCATTTGTACTGCATTTGCCTTCATTGCACATCTATACATTCCACTTGTAATATACAATTACTTAATACTTGTAAGTTTTCTGCCATCTTCTATTTGCAATTCTGGTTAGATGCTAACTGCATTTCGATGTACTGTACTTGTACTTGTTTAATGACAATAAAGTAGACTCTAATCTAATTTTAGTGGAGTTAGCAAGGTGCAATTGTGTGTATAAGTTGTATGTTGATCGTAATCTATCTTTCCACTAGGAGAAGGTAATTTTATAAAACAATTATCTTCAAAGGAGACAAAGCCTAATAATACGATGATTTTAAGCATATCCAATGATCCACTGCCACCTCGAATCGTCATATCTACCCATACGGAAAGTAAATATATTTTTGCAATGCAAAATGCATGTAGAATGTATGATGATTATACAGTATGTTGAATACATTTAGGGTAGTTTGGGGTAAGATGCCCTCCAAAGATCCATGTCTATTTACTGACACAATAAAGAAATGTTCAGTGTTTGTTTTGTATGTTGAAGATGGCTACGCTTAGGGAAACATATCATAAAGTAAAATAAATGGCTACAGTTGACAGATTCATTTGTATTTAATCAAATGTATTTTTTAGGAAAGGGGCATTTTTTCCAGCTACTGGGGTAATATGCCCCCCATGGAGTTATATGCCCCCTGGGGAATCTTATCGTAATAGAAGATAATGCCTGTTTTTAAGAATTGGCACTGGTTTTTGTACACCACTTACATTTTCCTCACATGCCATTTCATACACTTAAAATAAACTTACTGTTGTTTAACTAAGGCAATATTTTAAATGCCAGCAGTCTGTAAAATGAGATTCAGAAGGAAACGTTTTTAATAGTTGGCTGAAAAGGTGTGATGATACCAAGGAAATTTGTAGTTGATTAAGACAAGTGGCAGCAAGAGGAGGTGTTGAAAAAAAGAATGGTGACATTTTGTGGTTTTTGTGATAGTTACATGGGGGGGACGTTTTACCCCAGGGGCGTCTTGCCTCATGTTACCATAACTTTATTGAAATGACATTTCAGGTATCAAAATGTATTTCACCTTTAATTCCGAAACGTATGTCAAAATGCACACATACATTTCAATTATGTCCAAATTAATTTCCAAACAATTAATGTTCACAGTCCAAAATGACATTAATGTAAGACTTATGTTTTATCTCTTCACAGCAGACCTAAACATTGTTACACCTTTATTTCAAACAAGGAACACAAACTGAGACCAAGATCTTTTTTAAAGCTAAACACAAGTGTTATTCCCTTAGAGCGCTGTTTCCCAATCCTGGTCCTGAGGACCCAAAGGGTTGCACGGTTTTGTTTTGGCCCTAGCACTCACATACCTGATTCAAATGTTGCCCTACCGCTCACACACCTGATTCAAATGTTGCCCTACCACTCACACACTTGATTGACGTAATCAACCTATCATCAAGTCTTTCAATTGAATCAGGTGTGTGAGTGCTAGGGCAAAAACATAAATGTTCAACCCTTTGGGTCCCCAGGCCATCTTCCCTCCATGCAAGGCATCTACCATACACAATGCCTGAGGAAAGCACGGAACATCATCATAGATCACAGCCACCCTGGCCATGGTCTGTTCACCCTGCCACCGTCTGTAGATGCTACCGGAGCATCCGTGCACGCACTTCCAGACTCAAAAAAAGTTTTTTCCCTCAGGCCATAAGGCTCCTCAATCAGTAACGCTGATCCATGATCATAATGATCACAAACATTCCAGATGCTCTGATGCCCTTTCAGGTATTTTAATGGACATTAGAATATTTAAAATTGATGCTAATTTACATTTTCTTTTTCAATGTATATTACTGCCATACTTGTTGCATTTCTACAATATTCAATACTACTACCAATATTACTGCTAATCTACAGTACTCTTTTAAAACTGCTGCTATGTACAGTGTTATGTATATGATCGCATTATCCTCTTGATATATTTAAAGCTGTGTGTAAATTTTCTTCTTCTTAATTCTCACTACGTAGTTGTAGTGTGCTATGCCACCATTTATAAGCTTATTGCACTCATATGTATCTTTCAATAACTATCAATTTCTGCTAGGTCACACTGTTATGTATATTATTGCCATACTTGCCATATCTAAATGTTCAATAATACTACCCAAATTACTGCTCCATCAAAATACTACCCAGATTGCAGCTCGTTTAGAGTACTCTTTTTTTAAATTGTTGCTAGTGTACAGTGTTATGTATTTTGTTGCTTTATTTTATTATTATTTTCTGTCTAGATATATTTTTGCTTATATACTCTTCTTCTTAACTCTAACTATGTAGTTTGTCGGGTGCCATGTAACAAGAATTTCATTGTGCAGGATGACGCGGTGTTGTTCTGTGCATTTGACAAATAAACCTTGAAACGTGAAACTTGAAACCTTAGTTTGCAATATTAACCCCAGAACTTACATTTGCATGAAACCTTACGATTAAGCCTAAAGAATTGCCTTTTTCAAAATGGGGACGGGGACCCTTTTCTTCAACTTTATCTGATTAAACCACAATTTGTGGACATTTTTGTCCCTGTTTAATAGTTAAGTCAGAAACCCACCAACACACACACACCGACACACACTTCTGGTCAATATTGCAGCTTATAGTGGTAATGGGGCATTTCAGTCCCTTAGTGGCTTTCATGCGGAGGTCAGTCTTTTGCTGGAATAATTTAAACTAAGGGGCTGACAGTCCGTTCATAGTGTTTCTCTAACACGTGCCATATTCTAGCAGCTTTATTTAGCAGTTGACAAAGGATTGTTCAGGATATTGGCATGAGGCACATTATCTACTTCCACAGAATCAGATTGTGCACTCCATTATTTCTCCATGTGCATTTTGTTCTTGTAGACTTTGTGTTTGCGCTGATGGTAGTTAATGTTGGCTTGCAAAACCACTTCAATCATGCTTCAGACTGGTTAGAATAGAGGACATTAAGGACCTTATTTTTAAAACCCAGGACTATCCCATATACCAGAGTGTAAGTGAAATTCAAGGCATGAAGCAATAGATATTCACCTCCATCAGCAACATAGTGCATCTATTCTGTGAAGGCAATAAAGAAGTTGCCATTTGTTCCCCAAACAACTATTATCCCACTTGTAACATACACTATACCTAATACTTGTGAACTTTCTGCCCTCCTCTATTTGCCTTAATTGCACATTTAGTATTGCCATTTGTACTGCATTTGCCTTCATTGCACATCTACATATTCCACTTGTAATGTACATATACTTAATACTTGTAAATATTTTTTCTGCCCTTTATTTGCACTTCTGGTTAGATGCTATCTGCATTTGTTGTACTGTACTGTTCAATGACAATAAAGTTGAATCTAATCTAAAGTCATCTTTTCTCCCATGTGTCTGCTTAAAATGTTATGAACTGAGGCTTCCACCATGTTGCTCTTAATCCATATATATAGCATTAAGATCCGTTCAGTGCAAGTAAAGAACAGGAGTCAGGAAGAGAAAATATTAGAGAGGGTTGATATGGGTTGTCTTGTCTTTAGGTATTTTTTATTTATCCAGGACACCATTGTAAACACCCCTGCTCTCGGTCTCATAGTCTCTTTAGTGACCACAGAGAATCATGACACTTATTTTAATAAAAAACATGGAGAACAACCAAAAAACTCAAGAAATTGTCACTGTTCCACTACTTTTGGAGTTTTTCCTCCGAAATCAATCTAAAACAGTTTGTGGTAAAAGGTTTTCATCAAGACCCACAAACTAATGCCTTCAAGCTAGACCAAATACATACAGTGTGTTAATAACAAAAGTACTCAAAGTGACACCCCATTCTTCTGTTGTAAATGAGCCCTGTGTTACTAACAAGCAACGTGCAACTCCCAGCAGTATACATTGTGTGCTGATTCAAGTCTTGGTTCTTATAGTCAGTGTGACTATACACACTCACTCGCTTTCTCTGAGGGGGTCTCGGGAGGAAATAGGACATAAGGGATGTGGAAATTGCAAATGTGTCACATTCATACAGAAAGGGATTTATTTCCAGTATTAACACGATAGTCCAGTTTAAAGTGTAAGCTGGATGTTAATTGATCTGGATATAGCAGCTCTGCGTGTTTAATAAAAGGATGTGTATGAGATATTGATATGGTTGGCATTCAGAGCCCTGACTGATTGCGATGGCATTTGGATGTTCTCAGTAAATGCCACATCCCATGCTGAGTGCTTAACTAACGGATGTCCACGGATGGCCGTCTCAGCATCAATCACTCTTGGCCTGTTCTCTCTCTTCTTCTGCCCTCTTCAACCAAAGAAAAGGTTATGTGCTCCTCTAGGTGGGGTGGAAAGAGATGAGGAGATGACTGACTTCAATCAATCAATCAAATTTATTTATAAAGCCCTTTTTACATCAGCAGTTGTCACAAAGTGCTTTTACAAAACACCCGGCCTTAAAACCCCAAGGAGCAAACAACAGTAGGTTTGAATTTCAGTGGCTAGGAAAAACTCCCTAAGAAAGCCGAAATTTAGGAAGAAACCTAGAGAGGACCCAGGCTCAGAGGGGTGACCAGTCCTCTTCTGGCGTTACCGGGTGAACATATTAAGAGTACAATTGTAATAATTAATAAGTGCACGTGGGCTGAGTCCAGAGTCTATTTAAACTTAGTCCAGGTCGGAAGCATGACCAGATGGACAAGGACAGGGACAACACGGGGAGGGGGAGGTGTCAGCACAGTGGCAGCTGAAATCGTCAGGTATCGTCTTGATCTGCAACACAACCAGGA
>JACXGI010018434.1:0-13245 GCA_016801175.1 Esox masquinongy | reverse complement strand
TTTCAGGGCAGAAATTGACTTTCATAAAAGCCAGACCTGTTTTTTCTGTGCTTATCTGGCCATCTTTCCACATTTCCCTAGACTCTGTGAAGGGATAGACTCGTCTTCCAACCCCATCCATACCACAATTTAATTCTAAGAATCCTGCTGATCCGATTAGACCGGACATTACTGAGCAGGAAGCAAGAGTGCCGCGAGACATTGTCTTTATTTGATTTATATATTAAAATACAACACCGGCGCAGGTATAACCGTGTTATTGTCCTTTGTCATTTATCAGGACACATGCCGTGAAGATGTCTAGAACACTGCCACCCACCTCCTGCTTCTTCAGGATCTGGATGTTGTACATGTGGTTCTTCATGGGGTAGATGATGATGAGGACGTCTCCGAACTCCGTGGGGATGATGCCTCTCCTGTAGTCCCGAGAGTGCTCCGACCACACTATGTGCACCTCGTCGTTCCCCAGATGCCGCAGCTGAGGGGTCAGAGGTCAGGGAGGAGACAAAGAGGGTGAGAGTCCTTGTCCAGTAGTCAGTGGTGATGTAAAAAAACATGTTTAAACAGTTCCGAGAAACTAAACGAACAAAGTTGCCTCCAACGCATCGTTTTTGAAACCTTTAATATCGTGTTGCGGTGTGTTGCTATTGCTTGTGAAACATCACATTCAATTTTGTCATGACTTAAAGCAGCACTGTGTAGAATCCCGCCTTTAAACAATTACACAACTTGTTTCCTCCTCGTCTTCCGTTACCCAACAAGACCGAGATAATACTAGCTAGTCCAGGGTGGTTTAGTGTAGGAAGGTTAGTACTGCATGTCTAAACCGAGTATAAGGAGATTACAAGTCACTGATAGACGGACCGGCAAGAACATTTAAATGGGGAATATGTCAGTCACTCTCATTAATTTTGTAGAAAATTATTATTTCAAACATGAATTTCCATTGTCTACTTGTCATTTTTGCTTGTTTTTATGCTAGTAGTACAGTAAAAATCTTACATATTTCCCCTTACATACAGATGTAAGGGGATACAGATGTGCCTCTGAGTCCCTGCGTGCCTCTGAGTCCCTTAGACACAGATGTGCCTCTGAGTCCCTGCTGAAAATCGATGTCAAAACAAAGCCAGCCTGCTCGTTTTCTAAAGGCCTTCATCCAAAAAGCACCTCAGAGATGCTTGATTGAGGACCGGACCCACATCACCTCTCCCCACTGGGATCTCAAAACCTTAACTGTTCTTATGTTAGCACGGCTACCGTGAGCCTATTGAACAGAACGTCTAGGTCTGTTCACCACTGTGTCATTGACTCTCTCCAGTGCCCCGAAGTGTGGTGCCATTAACCTTGAAGAGTGACAGGTGAGAGGAGCTGCCACGCGCCATTTCGAAACCGAGCACTCGTCCATCCATCTTCTGAGGCTCAGTCCGTCTTCCCAGCCTCGCTCTATCTTTCCAGCGCCCTCCCCATCTTTCCTTGTTCACTCAATCACTCCGAGGGCCACGGAGAACCCGGCTGTCGCAGTCGGTGTCACGCACCGGCCCGGCTCGGGGTCCTGTTCGTTAGGCACCAAACGGAAGACCGACTGAAAACAGGCGGGGACTACCCGGGCTGGTCCGAAGCCAAAAGCAGATTCACTGTTTGTTTTTTTGTCATCATCTACCCAAACGAACTTGACCCCTGACTGAGTTCTCACCGTCCGCTCTGCCACTTTCGCCCTCCGACCGCGAAATCGAACCGCCGTCCTCGGCTGAGTGGCTCGAGCGCCAGCTACCAGCCATCTCCCCCTTTAGACGTGACAACAGCAGGCCTCATTCATAAATCTCTGGAGCTTAGAGGCTTACAGGGTGCGGATGTGTTCTCGGCCTTCCGTCACGCCCGGGTCATTGTGTCTGTCACCAAGTGACCTGGGGCAACAGAACTAGTGAAAACAACTAACAGATGAATATGCAGTGTGCGTGTGTGTGTGTCTGTCTGCGTGTGTGTGCGTGTGTGTGTGTGCGTGCCTGCTGGCCCTCGCTGGCTGAGCTGACACGCTTTAGTGTCTGGTTAACATGGTTTAGTGTCCATCTGCAGATGGCTCTGTTAGATAACGTGTCCTCCAGGCTCTGCAAATGCAATCAGCTGCTGAGGAGTCATGATATGAGTCTAACCAGGGGGACAGCCACGGCCAGATCTAATTTGGCCGCGTTATGGCCACGCGCGCCGCAGCCCCACCGGGTGAACCTCGAGATCACGCGCCAAACGGGCCCACCCCATTCCCTGCAGAGCGCGCTATCGGGGCCCCTGGTGAAAGCGGGGGGAGCCGGGGGGTGGGGGGGGGTCGCTCTTTGAGATGGACCGGGACGAGCCCGACGACACTCGGCGAGCGCAGGTGCGAGGACGGGGGGCAGGCGTCCGCGGAGGCAATGACTGATTTCAGACATTAAGGCGGTCGCGTGAAGAGTCCTCGAGGTCAGCTGATGGATCGGACGCTCGTCAGGCCGCCACGCGTCGTCGGCCCGTGGTTGAGCGGGCGAGGCAGTCCTCGCAGCGGGTATGCCGTCGGTGGCGTTTCGGCTTGTTATTAAAACCCTGAAATGAGACGCCCTCCACCCAGCCCTCTCGCCACCACGGAACAATGGGAAGGGAATGAAAACTCCCCAATAACGATCCGTCTGCTCATTACAGGCTATTAGCTACCATAATGTCCCCTCCATACTACAACCAACAGACCAACAGTGTAGCTGTAGACCTACTAAGCAGCAGTGTGTGTGTGTGTGTGTGTGTGCGCGCGCAAGAGACTCTATATTCATGTATTGGCCTGCCTTCTAACCCAATTAGAATGCCCCATCACCCCCTGAATGTCTCTCTAAGGGTCAAGCAATTCCTTTCTTAAAACACACACGCACACAAGTGTATGCACGAAAGACCGCCCCTGACAGACCGCTGGCCACTTCAACGGTCCACTAATGTCCGCCTGCGTTTGTGAACGCGTCTGTTGTTGGTACAAGCAGCACCTCGTGTCCGTGCCGGGCGCGTGTGCATGCGTTTAGCCACTGTGTGAAAGACGTATGCTAGGGGAAGCCAGGGGACAGCACTAATGACGGGTCATTGTTCATCTGGCATAGCCGTGGCGATCTATGGCTACAGCTCAACCCCCCCCCCCGTCACAACCCGGCCTCACAGACAAACTCATTACATCTAATGCATTCTGCTCTATTATTAGATCTCGGACCGCTGAAAAAGAATACCAATGCAGACAGACGTTTGTGGAGGAGGAAAACAACAGCTAGAGGTGATGTATCTTTGAGGCTAAAACGACACAGGCGGTACAAAAAAAGGGTGGAGAGAGAGAGAGAGAGAGAGAGAGAGAGAGAGAGAGACTGGTGTAATTTGTTGAGGTAAAGAAAGGATATAAGACAAACTATGAAAAAGGACTGTGTGGAGGACATGAACCTGATAGAGGGATCTGTTCGGGAGCAAAACAACATATTTCTCCGTAGGCCGCCAGTCCACACAAAAACATCTCTCCGCAGGTAGAAATGTGACCCACTGGAGAGAGCTGGACATAATAGTCAGGAGGAGACTGAACAGAAAGGTCAGAGTGTCTTTTTTGTTGAACGTTGTAGGAGCCGGGTGGTATAGAGCATTACTAAAGAGTGGTGTGTGAGAGAGACGTAGAAAAGGAAGAGCAACAGATGTTAGGTATCTCTCTGTAGGGGAGTAGCATTCACCTGAGAAGGCGGCACAGAACAAGATGATTGGGTGAAAAGTGTGAAAGGGAAAGAACAGAATGGGGTGCACTTCTCAAGGCCGTATGGAAGCCTGCTGGTTAATGCTGTCCCCCGATTAAAACAAAAAGATTAGCCACTCAGTCTCAACTGTTCTCTCTGGCATTTGATTCCACAGCTATGTGTTGGTACGTATAAGAAATATAACAAGGATCAATTAACTGAAACCTATCGTTGTTCTGGAAAAGATGTGTGGGAAGTAGACTGCAGTATCTTCTCTGGATGATCTAAACATAGGTTGGATATATTTGTGTCAAGCCAAACTGGAAAAAAATGAAACAACTGATTTCAAGTTACTAGATTTGAACACCCCAATTTGCATGTCAATGTTGAAGACAGGTAGGTTTTGGATTCTGAACAAGTACTGGAGATATTTTTAAGGTCTATGTTAGAAACCATAGCAAAAAAGCTAATATATAAATATGAAATAAAGGTTGGCAATATATCTTTCACACTAGTGACTGCTCAAAACTTATCCTACATATCTTCTGACAGCTCGCCGGTCTACAAAATAACTTGTTTAAAATTTTCAGAAAGTAATGGCCGTTGTTCAGAAAAATGAACAGAGCATGGTCTAACAGAAGACACCAACAGCAGATTGTAACTGTCCTGTGAGTCGTTGAAGCAAGACCGCAGGAGTACAAATGAGATTTTGCTAACTTTCACCAAGGTTTATACTGTACTTCTAGAGCTTAACAGATTTTGATAAAAGACATTTGCCAGAAAATACACAAAAATTTATATCCTATTTTATATACTGTATATCTTCAATGACGGCATTTGTTAATTGAAATTTGAAGCCCAATCAAAAATTGTACATGATGTCACTGGCGGTGGGGTGGGACGTTGATAGTGCAAAGAGAAAAACAGGACTGCAGTCAGACATGACTTTTGTTGCACAAGTTGAACAGAGCAGGACAACAGAATCTGTGACAAGTCTTGGAGGTGAGCAATGACGGTGCTGACAAGGTTTGATCTAATGCTCCAATTAAGATTACATACATTTATGCCCCATGTGTTTTTCCAGAATGCATCGGTAATTCAAATTCTTCAAAGAAGTTTAAAGCAATCCAGCCCGATTCTGAGATATTTCTAATGGGATTCCTCGTCATCGCCGTTGTGTGGGAACCGATACGACCCTGGCCGCGACGTACCTTTTTGGTGAGCGAGTCGTCCGAGTCGGGGGGCATGCGAGTGGAGACGTGGAACATGACCTCTACGGTGGATGTGGCGAAGTAGGGCGTGGTCAGACCCGTGCTCCTGTTCCTCTGAAGACCTCCCATGAAGCCGCAGTGACTGGTCAGATTCACCTGTCAAGAAACACGACAGACCATCAACACTCAGACACAAACCGTACACATCGGAGTCACACCAACTTCATTAACACTCATAGTCGGAGCTAACATAAAGTACATTCAGAAAACGCCTATGAAACACGACTAAATGAAGCAGGAGGTCACAAAGCTGTTGTGGATACAGAGATGCTGAATGGTTTGTTGGACAGACCAAGTGCTCTGGCTTACCTCCCAGCCCAACCCAGACACAAAGTCCTCGTAGGCCTGACTGCCACTGGTGTTGGACAGGATCGAGTGCTTGTCCTCCTGACCCTCCGCCACGTAAAACACGGCCATCTTGTGTGTCTCTCGACTAGCCCGGGGTGGGGGGGTGGATGGCAGAAGAGATGAGGAGCGAGAGAAGATGAAAGAGGGCATTTTTTTTCTAGTTCACCAAATGCGAAACCAGCTTTGGTCAGCGTTAAGGAAACCACAAACTCACCACTGCCTGGAGTCGAGGTTCTTCAGCTCTCGAAGCAGCTTCTCGTTCTTCTTCAGGAGATGAAAATTAGTCCTATGACAGGAAACAAGTGAAGGCCTTCTTAACAACATCGTGGCGTAGGGTCTATAAGGCTTCTATGATGTGGCTGCAACCGGCCAACGAGCATAGAAAAAGGATCTATTCCAGTCCCCCACGACAACATTCGCCAGGCCCGTCTTCGCTCCCTACAGGCGGACGCTGAACGAGTATTCGACAGACACGCACAGAGTAACATGGGCCAGAGACCTCTGCCTGTCCAAGTCTGCAACGGCGTCATTAACATGCTTAAACGCCTAATAGGCCAACTCTTTGTTTTTGTCACAGCTTTTCCTGGAAAACAGAACAATCAAGTCGAACGACAGCCAAACAAGATGGCATGTACGGTAGGAGGAACCCCGGGGCGAGGGGTATCACTCACAGGACTCAGCTAAAAACATGACTCCCCCGCTACTTCATAGCAAACAATGAACAGATGGATGCAATCATGCGATCCCGAGAAATCAATAAGCTTGGGTCTTGGAGACCGGCTTCGAGACGGGAAAGATACAGAGCTTGAAAATGTGGCACTATTTTCTCCTATCTGGAGTTGGAACATTAGCAGCTTAGCCCAGGTGCGCCAGAGGGACCCAGGAGGGGGGCGAGGGGGCTGACTCGTGTAAAAGCCACGACTACTTTCATAGAAGGACTTCCTTTGTTTCCTGGTGTTTTTCCGATGCCCCCTCCCCACACCACCACCACTCCCCTCTCCACCATTTTAGTACGCAGCTCTTTATTAGCTTGTTACAATGTAATGGTCTTCATTTTCTCCATTTAAAGTGAGCCATTTCACGAGGCGCCAATCGGGAACGGCATGAAAGGCCGATATTACGCAGTGCTCGGACGCGGGCACTCACACACGCACGCACGCACACACCTGGGTAAATTGAAATGCCTTAGTCTCTGAGGAGAAATAATGGGGGTGGGGGGGGGGTCTCATTAAAAATGCTGTAACCTTCCGACTCCCTTTTTTTCTGGTCCATCTCTTAGGCACTTCACTAGGCTTTTAAAAAGTAAGCAAGTGTGTGTGTGTGTGTGTGTGTGTCTGTGTGTGTCTTGTTTTAATCCCCTTTGCATGAGGAGACGTCTCTCCATTCCATATTGAAAGATACCTCTGGTACAACCCCGCCCCTTTCAAACAAACACATGAATCTGTTAAAGATATATTTAGCGACAGTATTGAATGGGAGAAATGAATGGAAGGTGGGGGTCGAAGGTTACGTCCGTCACTCTTCCTGGATAGATAGAGGGGAGGAAGAAAAAAACATGTTCACTGATAAAGATGGCCATTAGGACACAATGCGACACGCGGTTTCCATTTAGCCCAATTAGTTCGCGTCAATAAAGATCCAGCATTCGTCTCTAGAAACACAATGAGCTCATACTTCAAAGACATCAATGCAATGAGAAAAGCCATCAGAAATAGCTGCTTCGGAAATGGATTTTAGTAATATCAGTGAAGTGTGGTGATAATGAGGTGGATGAAATTATGGAGATAGAAAGAGAGAGAGAAAGAGAGATGTGGATGGACTATCTACTCTAAGCTGATTATACTAAATCTCACTGACGGACTGAGAGCCAAACAAGGCTGCAGATAGCTGTGACACAGAAATCATTTTTCCACTATCTGAATTTACCACAGTAGCTAGAACAAACTAGGAAAACAAGCCAAAGCCTACAACAAGCTGATGGTAATCATCAAATACCCATTCCCAACATGTCCACTGGATCTCAATCATTGTCGATACATGTTCCAGTTCACGAAGAACTGCCGAATGGAGACATTTTGTTTTAATATCACTCCGCGGTAGCTAACCCTTTTGTCAGGGAATGGTAGAGCACACCTGACTGATATGTTTTAAATCATTCAGAAATGAAAAGCTGTTCATGTGGTATCTCACATTTTAACTACTAGTGAATTGGGCCCTTGTTTCAGGTTCACGGTCTCACCTCTTCTCCCAGGAGTTCATGCCCAGGATGTTAAGCAGCAGCCTGCAGTAGTAGAAGGCAGACTGGGGCCTCTGGGGCCCCGGCTCCACCTGCTCCCTGGCCCTCATGTTCAGCCCGTTCCCCCTGTGGACCGCAAAGTCCCTCTCCTCGGCACACTGCTTCAGAACGGCGTTGATCACATCGTTCTCCTGCTTCTCGGAGACGCAGATGGGGGGTGGGGCGGGGATGTTGAGGGGCGTTCCGGCGCGCTGCAAACACTCCGGGCTGGAGTAGCCCAGGTACTGCAGCATCTCATCCAGAGCGTCGTCGTCCTCGCGCAGAGAGTTCCAGGACGGGACGGCCTCCCGACACACTCGCTTCGCCTTCGGGGCCATCAGCTCCGAGGAAATATCTTCTTCGTCCTTTTCTTCGTCCTCACGTCCATCCTCCAAAGTATCCCCCTGCTCGTCCTCTCCCGGCACCTCCTCATCCACCACCTCCTCCTCCTCCTCCTCCTCCTCCTCTTCTTCCTCCTCCTCCTCCTCTTCCTCCAGAGCAGCCCCCTCCTCCCTCTCCTCCTCCTCCGGCCTCTCTCTGGGCTCTCCAACCCGGTTCTTCTCCGTCTCCCCCTCTGCGGTGGGCCTCTTCGAGGATCTGTTGCTGAAGAGGTGCAGGGTCTGACTGGGAGCACCGCAGTGGGGCGGTCCGTACAACACAGCCGAGTCCCACGAGTGTTTGCCGGAGATATCCCGGACAATGACCCGGACACAGGCACTGGTGGTGGTGAGGCCCGCGGACATTCCCCCTCCGGGCACACCGTCCTCGGCCCGGATCTGCAGGCAGGACAGGAGGGTGCCGTTCAGGACGAAGAACTGCAGGTTGGGCCCATCGAAGAGCTCCGGCGCCAGGTCAGGGCTTTCGCTGTAGGGATTGTCCATGTTTTCACACACCTGGCTGGTCAGGGTGGCAGGGCCTCCAGACATGGGGTAGTGGCCCAAGTGGTTTACCAGGTGTGAGATGACCGTCCTGGCTGCGATCGAGATCAGGCCGTGTTGGATACGACTCCGTACTACAGTGGGAGAAGGACAGAAGAGAGGGCGAATCGTCAATAAGGAGATATACAGTGCCTTAGAAAGGTATTTCCACCCTTGTCAGTTTTTCTGAATTTCAGCACTTTTAAAAATTATTTGGCCAGATTCGTCTGTGGGTTGTAGGATACAGGGAGTCTGACAGAAATAATTAAACCTAAGTTTGGCGCTTTTTTTTATTGTTTGGTGTGCAAGGTAATCAAACATGCAATCTTCAGGTGTGGAAGTTATTATATTAATCACAGAACTACAGTCAGAACCAAATTTACCCAGATGGAAAAAGTTTGGATAGAAGTAAATCTTCCCAGGATTGGTCATCATGCCAACATCTCTCAGAGAGGCGTGCCGACCTCTCTCAAATCATCTAAAGTCACTGTTCATGACTCCAGTATCAGAAATCAAAGAAGGGGTTCATAACAGAGTAGGAAGGCGGAAACCACCGCTCACTAAAAAGTACATGAACACTCAACTCAACTTTGCCAAAAGAGTTCTGAAACAATGTTCTACAGACAGATGAGTCAAAATTGAAGTTTTTAGGCAACATTGGTCCGGTAATATGCGGCGAGAACCAAACACTGCACTCCATATGAAGAACCTGGTACCAACAAAAGTCAAGCACGATGGTGGAGTTGTGATAGTTTGGAGATGTTGTGTTGGATCAGGACCTGAACAGCTTGTAATCATTAAAATATTCTGCCCTTCAATCTCTTGACTTTTTACCCTGACGGAGACATGGATCACCCGAGAAAACACTGCTACCTCTGCCACCCCTTTCTTCATCCAACTATGTGTTCCAACTATGAACATCCGGTCGACGAGGAGGAGGCACAAGCATTCTTATTTCTCCAAAGGGGAGATTCTCTTTCTACTTCCCCCCCCTTTCCATATCCTCATTTGAATTCCATGCTGTCACTATCACTAACCTACTAAAGCTTAACATTCTTGTCATCTATTGTCCATCAGGGGCATTAGGAGAGTTTCTAAATGAGCTTGACACTTTGTTAATCTTATTTCCAGATGATGACTCACCACTCACAGTGATAGGTGACTTTAACCTTCCAACACCTGTCTTTGATTAATTTCTGTCAACATTTCTTTTTCCACTCCTTTCCTCCTTTGACCTCACCCTCTGCCAGTCCCCTCCCACCCACAAGGCAGGCAATGCGCTTGATCTTATCCTCACGAGATGCTGTAACCCAGCTGATCTTACTGTAACTACACTCCAGGTCTCTGAACACTACTTTGTCTCATTCTCTCTCCCTCTGTCATCTAACCCTACTAACTCAACTCCTTCCCAGATAGTAATGTGTTGTCGCAATCTTTCTCCCTCTACTCTCTTCTATTTTAATCATCTCTCCCTTCTACCAACTCCTTTTCCCTCCTGTCTCAAGTCTGCCTCCTCAATCCTACTCTCCTCTCTTTCCACCTCTTTCAACTACCTCTGTCCCTTATCCTCTCAGTCAGCCCGGCTTTCCCCTCCCACTCCATGGCTGACTGACTCACTGAGAGCTAACAGAACAGGGCTGCAGGCTGCAGAGCAAAAGTGGAAGAAAAAACTTCACTTGCTTCTCTCTACCTTCTCTTCCTCTGTTTCTGCGGCTAAAGTCAATTTCTATCACTCTCAATTTCAAGCATCTCCCTCTCACCCCAGGAAACTCAGAGAGCAAGGGTTCTAACCCTAACCACCTTTTCCTCTCTCCTAAATCTTCCCCCTCCTTCTTCCCTATCGGTAGATGACCTTGCCAACCATTTTGAAATGAAGGTTGACAAGATTCGCTCCTCTTTCGCTCAACCTGTTCAGGCTTCTGGCTCCACTGTCAGTGAACTACCTAATTCCTTGACCTCTTTCTCTCCCCTCTCTTCAGATGAAGTCCTGTGTCTAGTGATGTCTGGGCATCCAACAACCTGTCCTCTTGACCCTATCCCTTCCTCCCTTCTCCAGACTGTCTCTGTAGACCTTTTACCTTACCTTACTTCCCTCATCATCTCCTCCCTATCCACTGGCTGTGTTCCCTCTGACTTCCAGTCAGCTCGTGCCACACCCTCCTCAATAAACCAACTCTTAATCCCTCTGATGTCCAAAACTACCGAACGGTATCCCTTCTTCCTTTTCCTTCTAAAACGGTTGAGCATGCTGTTTTTAACCAACTATCTTATCTGTCCCAGAACAATAATTCTGGACCCTAATCAGTCAGATTTTCAAGACCGGTCACTCGACCAAGACCGCTTTTCTGTGTCAGAGGCTCTCCACACTGCCAAAGCAAACTCTTTTCTCTGTTCTTATCCTCCTTGATCTTTCTGTTGCCTTAGACACTGTGAACCACTAGATCCCCCTCTCCACCCTCTCAGAGCTGGGGGTCTCAGGTTCTGCCCACTTTTGGTTTGCATCCTAACTGGCAGGCCTCTCCTACCAGGTTGCATGGAGCGGGTCTGTGTCTGCGCCACAAGCTCTCACTACTGGTGTACCCCAGGCATCAGTCCTTGGCCCACTCCTCTTTTCCCCTTACACAACGTCACTTGGCGCTGTCATATCCACACATGGCCTGTCCTTTCATTGCTACACCGATGACACTCAACTATTCTTCTTATTTCCCCCTTCTGATTCCCAGGTTGCAACATACATATCTGCATGCCTGGCAGACATCTCAGCTTGGATGTCAGCCCACCACCTCAAGATTAACCTTGACAAGACGGAGCTGCTCTTCCTCCCGGGGAAGGCCTGCCCGTTCCAAGATCTGTCCATCACGGTTCACAACTACACGGTGGTCCCCTCACAGAGCTCAAAGAACCTTGGTGTGACACTCGACAAGAACCTGTCACTCTCTGAAAACATCAAAGCAGCGACTCACTCTTGTAGATTCATGTTGTACAACATCCGCAAAATACAACCCTACCTTACACAGGAACTGGCTCAGGTTCTGATCCAGTGACTTATGTCCTGTCTGGACTATTGCAACGTACTTTTGGCTGGGCTCCCCGCTTGTGCCATCAAGCCTCCAGAACGCTGCAGCTCGTCTTGTGTTCAACCTTCCCAAATTCACCCATGTCACCCTTCTCCTCTGCAAGCTGCATTGGCTTCTGGTAGAAGCTCACATCCACTACAAGACCATGGTGCTTGCCTATGGAGCAGCAAAGGGAACTGCACCTCCCTACCTGCAGGCTATGCTTAAACCCTACAACCCTTCCCGTGCACTCTGATCTGCCACTTCATGTCTTTTGGCCACCCAACCCTCACGGATGGGCAGCTCCCGCTCAGCCAAGGCAAAACTCTTCTCTGTCTTGGCACCTCAATGGTGGAACAAACTTCCTCTTAAAGCCAGGAGAGAAGAGTCCCTGCCAATCTTCTGAAAGCGGCTGAAACACATCAAAAATGTAGGTTATCTTAATTAACCCCCCCCACCCCAAAAAAATAAAATGCACTTAACTTTGATTTCTCTAGCACTGACTTTGCCAACTAATGGCTTCGATGAAGGAAAGTGTACTTATGATTGTCAGATGTTGGTTTTCCAAGACACCTTAAGAGGAGTGCACTTATTGCTCTGGATAACAGTGTCTGCTAAATAACTAAAATGTAAAATATGTACCGTAGATGATGAGACCCCGAAACTCTTTGCAATTTTACACTGAGAAACATTATTCTTAAATTGTTGCACTGTTTGCCTGTGCAGTCTTTCACAGAGTGGTGAGCACCTCCTTATCCTCACTAGACAGACCCATCCTCTCTGGAATGATCTTTTAATACCCAATCATCTTACTGACCTGTTGCCAATTGACCTAATTAGTTGTGTGATATTCCACCGGGTTTTGTTTTTTAGCCTTACACAACTTTTCCAGTCTTTTGTTGCCTCTGTCACAACTTTTTGAAACGTGTTGCTGGCATCAAATTCAAAATGGGCATATATTTTTCAAGGGACAATAAAATGTCTCAGTTTCAACATTTGATATGCTGTCTTTGTACTATTTTCTACTGAATCATTTATAGGGTTTAAATGATTTGCACATCATTGCATTCTGTTTATATTTACATTTTACACAGCGTTCAAACTTTTTTGAAAAGGGGGTTCTAAAAGAGAAGCAGGTGGAAATCATGGAAACTAATAAGGTGGAGGAAGATCATGGAAGCATCAAGACGTGTGTTGAGATGGAGATTCAGCGAGCCAGCCAATTTTACATTTTATAATAAGCAGTCTTTCCCTCAGACACAGTATGTGCATAGAGAATTAGGTGGAAAAACCAGGAGGTAGTACTAAATAGATGGCACTCATTCAGTAGCTATCAGCAACGACAATGCTTGTAGGAAGAGTAAAACAATAAAAATGGCAAACATTTGTCAACCAATCAACAGTGAGGGGAGGCGGCTGTGGAGTAACTGAAGATGCTTAATCAGCCAACCGACCAGTCAATCAGCCAGCCAACCAGTCAGTCAGTCATTCATCCAGTCATTCAGTCAGCCTGCTATTCATTCAGTCAGCCAGCAATTCAGTCAGTCACTCAGCCACGTCGATAACGTGTACTCATCAGCTCATCTCAGCGGGACCAGGTATTTGTGGTGTCAGAGTTGAGCTCCAACAGAGTGTGTGTGTGTGGGGGGGGGGGGGGGGGGGGGG
>JACXGI010018433.1:0-13262 GCA_016801175.1 Esox masquinongy | reverse complement strand
CACCCCCCCATTCCCAACAACCCCCCGCGCCAACCCCCCCCCCCCAACCTCCAGATTCTCCGTCCTCACCTGCTGTGAGGGGGGCTGCTCCACATTAAACTAATTATTTCAATCCTGTCTCTGTTCTGTTCTTTCTTTCAGAGGAACCTGAAAGCCCAGAGCCCGGGCGAACCTCCGTTCCGCGATTCTACGGAAGACTGAGGACTAACAGGGCTAGAAGGGAAGTATAGTGGGGGTGAAGGTTTGTCTTTCATTAATTAACACTCTCTTGCTAGCACCGGCTTCCTATCTTCACGTTCGGCAAGGAGTGAAATATTTGCCGAGGTGACAGGATTTGCCTCTAAGCATTCATATTTAATTGAGAACAAACTTTCATTTTCCTGCTACTGATTCTGTACCATTTGCTAAATTTGACGGACCTTTAAAATTGGGTCTCGTCTTTTATTTGGACAATTCAAAAGCCAATTTGGACCATGGACATTTTTTTAACAGCTGGTACAAAAAGAAAATCAGTCAAGGTAAAAATTAGACAAGCTTTTTAGATGGCTTCATGTTTAAATTGCCTCAATGTTGCTGTTTTTTAATCTGAATTGTTAATGTCATAGTTAAAAAAGACAGAAATCAAATGATTTTCTCCTTAGCCAAATAATAAATACCACTAACACCCATTATAATAAATATGAATATAAAAACTGCGCTTCTGTTTAACAACCTAATACAAGATAAGTTTAATATAATAATATAACTGTAGCTGCGAGTGAACTACAGTGAACATTCTTCTTCGCTTCATTAACAGATATCCTATTCAGCCGCTTATGATCCTTACTCGTTTAGTGGTGTCGCAAGACAACAGGGGGATATGTTAAACACACTATGTGTCAAGTCTGTTGTCATTTTAAATAGCTATCTAAGGCTCGCATCTCTCCCACTCTTTCCCCAGCTGGGTCTCTTTATTTCTCTTGTTGTTGTTCTTCCTGTCCCTCGAAGGACTATCAGCTGCTTTCCTTTCTGCTGCTATCTTTCTCCTCTTCACTTTGCCGTTTTGCCACGTCATTTGTCCCCTCCTGGCCCCAGTTCCCCCCCAGCCTGTCTCCCTCTCTGCCCCCCCGTCTGTCAGTCTGACCCTGGCATAAGCACGGTTTTACCGGGGGCTTGTTTCTGTGGAGCGGTCACTATGGTCACTCGGCATCAGTGTCCGAGCAGGAACGTCGGCCCCCGGCCACAGCGGAACACCCCACCGGGGCAAGTAGTAGGGGGAGGAGCGGACGGACAGGTGCGGTGGCGGGGAGCGGGTTAGAGGGCGATGCTGGACGCTCCTCGTTCTGACCCAGGGAGAGGGACACCAAGGCCCTCTGGGTAGCCCCACTCCGAGGTTAATGTGGCAGGCAGAACGGGATCCCACAGGGCGCCAGGGACTTTAGTTATTGAGTGGATCTATGTTAGCCCCGCTGCTTTGCGCCGCAATGCTACAACCCAACCTGTTCTCCGCACAAAGGCCCCGGTAAAGAGACACCGCGGCTTGCTCTGACTGAGCCAGTCTGTTGTGTCTCCCACTAAGATAGCAGCAACCAACCGCCGTGAAAAAAATACAGCAAAATGATACCTGAGGTGTAGCGTTCCTTCTTCTCCCCCACCCTCCTCCTCCTCTCTGTGAAAGAAGTCCTTTGCACACCAAACAGAGTATTGCAGCCTCTCTGATCAGCAATTATACACTTTAGAGGCATTAAGTACAGCTGAGGGGGGGCAGGGGGCCCCTGGAGACCACCAACAGTCCAAGAATACCACACCGCTCTCTGCAAATGAAAGTAGAGACGTGCCATTTGTGCACATTATTCATACATTAAACGCCGAGCTCAAGTAAAACAATTACAGTGCATACATTTCAGCTGTGTTTACACACTGGTGTTGTCTGAGATGCTGTTTATTCACGTGTACAAAGGATGACAACCCTCATAAGTTATTCATCCGTGTGTGCGCATGCGCGTGTGCCCACCGTGTGTTAAAACGCTCTCTACACCATCTTTCATTGCCTCGTATCTATATTTACCACCACAACAGGTCAGAGGCTCATTTCGCAATCATGATCTGGCAAAGGAGATTACCATGAATGAATATTCCATGTTACGGTTCCTCGTTCATACTCACAATATGCAGATCTCCATTTGTCTTTTTTTTTTCAAAGTAATGTAGTTTGACAATCCACTGCTCGTTTCTAATTTATGGTAATGTGGGTAAAAACACTTTAGAATGTCTCAGAGGAATAAAAACCGAATCACAATTCATAGAGGCAGCACAGGCCATTTTCCGGGTTTCAACAAAAGTTTTAAAAGCCAGTATGTGTCAGAAACATGTTTTTTTCCCCAGTATCGTACACAACAGTATAGAATGAAGGGCACCCACTTCTCCAATCTCTACCGATGCCGGATTTAGTAAACCACCCCCACTGAGCCAGTGCACCACTTAACTAGTACAAACTAACGAATAGCATAATGTATAACAGACCAATTTACAGTTTGGGCATAAACGATGGATACCAACCGCCTAAGGATGTGTGAAGAGTGTCATATTTTACAGAAAAAAAAGGGTTGAAAAGCGAATTAGGTGAAAATTAACTGACACCATAATACAGGTAATTTCCGTTTACATATATTATCACTTAGCATGATATATTTACAAGTGAATAGCATCATTCCAGTGCTCCAGAAACACATAGTTAGTGGTGATGCTTAGCCGCAGTGTTTAGGAAGCCACAGCCAAACTCACAGAAGACCAAATGGACGTCTGGACCTGTGTTATTTTAACCCGTCTCCGGTAGCCCGCCCATCCAAATCCAAGTTGTCTTTCCACCTCCCACTATGTCAGGCCCAGGGACGTATCCTATCAGTCGGTGGGTGCAGCCCGTGGCCCTCACCGGAGTGCCTCTTCATGCTAGTGCCACTGCACCAACACCACCCCCCCCCCCCCACCCGGGAAGTATCCCCTTCAGCCTGGAGAGTTTGAAGGACAGGCCTTATGATTCCCCCCGCGTTGGAAGAGGCGGCGAGAGGAGTGAAGTGACAAGAGACAGTTGCTCCGCATTGCGTCAGGCAATAGTGTCACACCTGTCACTCGTCAATCGGCTGCCAAGGCGCGGGACCAAACACCTCGCTCACTCATATCAATAGCGAACTGCCAAACATGCCCAGAGTGGTCTCACCCTAACCAAGTGCTTCTGCGTTACACTCTGCCCGGCTCCTGTCACGGAGAAAGAGACGGGCTGTCCCTGTGTATTTACATACTGAAAGGTCACAAATAGCCTCTAGGCGCTGTGCTAATTAGACAGTGCTAAAAAAAAGAAATCTCAAAAGATAAATTAAAAAGACAAAAATTAAGAAAGAAAAGAAAGATGAAGTGAGTGATAGCATTAGGGGCCATAGGATGTTTCTGCTGTGTTCTTTATGAAATGGCAGGTCTAATGAAAACTGCAGTGTGAGCGCTAGTTTAGTCAGTGAAATAAGCTTCAGTTGATCAAACGACAGCCCTGCAACTTTCAGAAGGGTCTTTGTCCATTTTTGGAGCGGTTGGCCTAACTTCAGAGATGCTTCCACTGTAACGCTAGTTAGCCCGGTTAGCTTAGCCATCTCACTGAAGACGTTGACCATATGATGATATTCAGATGACCGGGCGTGTGTGATCATACTCAGCCAGATAAGCAAATCAACCTTTATAATTCAATGTGACAAGCTGACAAGGAAAATGAGTGTAACATTTTATACTTATATGCATTTTTGTGTCACATCGCCGTCTGTGCACTTGTTTATCTCGGTGGCCATAGCCGAAGGCTTCTTTCTCCACGGTGCGAGAGCACTTTGTTTCCCGGCCTTCAGACCGATCCCCCTTCGCCCTAGTGAATTTGCTGATTAATTTTGGATGCTCCCCTTAATTAACACCCCAAAGGAAGAAGTGTAGATTTTCTAGCCCCGTGTTGCGACCGCCCCAAACAACCCGAGACTGAGGGAGGACCCTTAGGGAGACAGGCGGGCTGATGTCCGAAATGACATTACAGGAGCAATCCAGAGTTCCCCTCCCGCCTTCTACCCTATGTGATGTAGGAGACCTGGACAAGGGCCATGCCTCAGGAGCTCCATGGACCTTTTAATCATCAGCTGCCTGGAAACTAGCCTCCTATTAGTCTCATTTCATTTGCTTTACCGTTGATGAAGAGCCGGCCTCACAAGATGCCACCCGACGCTTGAAACATGCTGCACCAATGCCAGGGAGGGCAGGGCTGGTGGTGCGTGGTGCCGCCGGCCCCCGGACATTAATTGGTGGCACTCTTACTTCCAGTGAAATTGGCAGATGATGGATGCGGGCAAAATAAAAATGGGATTCGTTTTTTGAAAATCAGAGAGGATTTGGCTAATTGGGGTGAATGGCGCCCATCAGGTCTGTTGACAGCCAAGTTGAAATGCGTGAGGAGCTGCGGGCACGCAGCTTGGAGTGCTCTCACCCCGCTCATGCCAACTTCGAAGACACTGACAGGAGGTGGCTGAAATAACAAAGGCCAACAGAAAGAGACAAAAGCCCACGGAGACGAGGCGCTGAAGTCTATGATGCGACCTTGAAAAGCCAAAACCCAGCGCTAGCCCTCACAGAACCCAACGGGGTAAAGTCTTGATTGGTCAAAAATGATGCACCAAGTCACTGCGCCCAATGAATAACAGAAGAAACAGATCCGGTCCTAGACCTAGGCTGCAGTATGGATTCTAAGAATTAGACCGCCATAAAATTAGAACTAAACAAAGTCAAGCCACTTGAAAGACATAATAAACCTTAAGATAGGCAGCCATGTTGAAAAACCTCCCCAGTCATTTAGAGGAAATGTGGCTAAACAGTAGCATTAAACAGCATCCACGTAGCTAGTCTCCCTGATGGCCAGGTCAATAACACTGTACATGAGCCATAGCAGCTGGACACTGTTAGTTTACATAACAGTAGCCTGATACCTTGTTCAATTGAGGCCATTAAAAGCACATACGATCCTCTGGCTTCCTGTAAAACAGACATGCCTGTTTGAGCACATCGTCTGTCCCCCTCCACTGGACAATTGTCTACTTTGTGCTTTTAGGGAAACTGAAAAAAACACCACGAGGAGAATACGTATTACTAAAGGACAAGGAGTGCGGGTGTAATTGGGATATTTGGAAGAATCTCGTTTCAGGGCCGGGGTGACCCAACGCTGTTGAAAGCCGGTATGGGTAGAAACTTGGCATCGATGACTAACTGACTGCCTGACTGGCTGGGAGGCTTGCCCCCCCCCCCCACCACTCTCTGTCCCACTGATGGTAACACAGCAGCAGAAGGGTCCAGCCAGGGCTGGGAATCTCTTCAGGACAGCCCAGCTATGATAGCAGCTTGATCGGGGAGGTATAAGTAACAAATGAGATCAATTAAAGTGTCCGAGAGGGGCACCTGCCCCAGAGTCCGGTTGCACTAAACGATCCCCTCATCTTTGTTTCCTTCTGCGGGATTCCATTTGCAACCTCATCACTTCCAAAAGCACCACAATGAACCTGCTTGTTCCCCTAATGGAGACGGCCCAGGAACGGACTGACCTTTTTCCCTAGAAATCCTGTGTATCGTTACTATCAGACCTCAGCAGGGACGGGGCAAGCTTCAAGAAACCAATCCCCCCCCCCCCTCACTCCCCACCCCCTCTACCTCTTTGCCCCCGTCTCAACTTTAGCAGGACCTCAACAGGCTTGATTTGTAACAAATTTGTAACTCCAACTCTCTTTACTTGACTGAAAGTGGCTGGAACAAGGGGCTGTTTGAGACCAATAATGACACTACTAAGGTCAGGTCTGTCCTCAGCACGTATTCACTAGATAGTGAAAGCAGCAGTGCAGCTGTGTGTTCGTCACTAATCCCCAATGACTGGGCAGACGGTCAGAGAGAGGCGGTAAAAGAAGCAGGTCTGAGACCTTAAGGATTACCGTCAATTCAATGGGGCAGTGTCACATGGTCAAATGCAATTGATTATTGGTTTTGGCCTCGGTAAAGAAAATAGCTGTGAGATCTCTCCAGAAGACAGTTGTGTGTAGGTAGTAGTGTAATCCAAAATAGCGCAGATGAAACCTCGTCATCACATGCAGTGCAAGGTCATGCATTGCGGTGAAATACCATTTCACCACAGCAAAACCTATCTGAGCAAAACATTCGATGCTCAATAGTTCTGCACAGATTTGTATAAATATAATGTGAATGAACCGAGGTGCACCTCAAAATGTTTGATTGAATGAGTCGGTTCATGCTTTTGTAATTGGTAATTACAGCAAAATTGTCAAAGGGTTGGTGTATATCCTGGTTATGTATATCATGTATCAGGCAAAAAAAAGCTGTTTTCTCACAATCAGTCTTTTCCAAAACTGCCAGACAATTTGTCAGTCACTCTTCAAGCAGCTATTAAAGTGATTTCTTTTCTTTCTACCAGTGACAGAACAACTCATCTTGATGGTTAGAAGCCTGATAACTAGGTAAAGGCCTGCAAAAATCACACCAGAGTAGAATGGCCAATTATCAGGAGAGTTAGAGAAGCGGCTGCGCCTGTGGCCCCAACTATAGCATCCAGGCAGCGAGTCAGTTTAAATCTGCTTGATGAATGTGATGGGTGTTACTCTTTTTCTCCCCCTAACCCTTCCAATTCATTGGGAGTGAGCAGTTAAAGCGGATTGTTTACTATAACCTTGTAATCAACCTGGCTGACAGCACACTATTACCCATGATAACAGGCCTAGCTGCAATTTGGGGACTGAAAGAAAAGCCCACCTCAGAGATGGGGCCCTCTGATGCTTTATTGATAGAGCACTGGACTGTTATCTTTCGCCCTAATTTGTTTTCAAGAACTGTGATTTACATTTCAGTTGGATTACACCTTTTAATGTTGCAGCACGAGGATGAGAAGTGGGCCAGCGATTCACCATGGCTGAATATTACTCCACGTCTCCGGCTGCAGGGTTTCAAACGACGGTAGCGTTTCCACAGTCCTCAAGTGGTGAAGGATTACAATTACAATTAAAAATCAAAAGGCGGCATGTCCATCGAACGATGGCCCATAACCCTTTGTGTACCACTAAATAATACGGGCTAAGCCAGTGAAGGGGCTGGCAGATGCAAAACGTTTTCCAGCTAATCATCATGTACTAGTGACTGAGTACCCACTCTCATTTGAATATTACGCAATGAGTGTTATTTCAAAGAAAAGTGCAGATTACTGAATAGCATGCAAATGTAAGTCATTTGGCAGCAGGTAAAAGAAAATCCCTGCCCGCCACTATTAAAACAATAGCGGGAGGCTTATTGCTAAGTTCAATTATCCTTTGTTGTGGTCCCTTGAAGTAGTGCGGCATGTTATAAGAGCACCCACCTTCCATTTGATGCATCCCTTCATGTTTTACCATGGTTTTCAGTTGGTGTGCAGTTTTTTTAGACAGGTGTGTTTTAAAACAGTACGGTCATTTTTTTGACGGTCTGTATATTCGAAATTCCAGTTTAGAATTTCAAAACCGTTCATGCTAAATCAAAAGTGGAACTTAATAGTTTGTGTGCGTGCGCGCGCGCGTGTGTGTGTCTGATTGAGTGTTCAAAATAAAGATTTATTTGAATGGGTTTCTAAGCAATTACGTCATGCACACCACAATATACCTACCTTAAATAATAAGATAGTGGATATTAGTTTTAATTTATTATCGCTCACTATTTATTTCAGGTCAAAATAGACATTAGAACATACACAGGCAAAAAATGTACATGGGACTCTATTTCCCAGTTCTTAAGCATAAGTCATAAATCATGTCCTCGCCCTGTTCTGCTAGTTTGTGTCATCGTTATATATTATACATTGTTTATTTTTTATTGTTATTATCGTAACGGAAACTATGTAAAACAACTTTTCAAAGCGTGCTCAATGTGTAATAAAATGACGACTTCATGTTATTCAGATACATTCATTTATTCAAAGGCAAAGTATTCCCATTAGAACAGCAACCAAAAAGTGTCACATGGGTTTATCTTTAATTATGAGATTTGTATTTATTGCATTCAACTTTGAATTCTAAAGCATGTGTGTGGGTGAAATAGGAAATGTGGAAGGAAGTACGCTCCTAGCAAGATTCACGGGGTTATGACTGTCTAATGAAAATGTAAATTGTAAACGTTTTTTTTCTCTTTTTGTGTGTAATTTATTCTCTCTCAAACACATGGCACCTGAAGATTTACGTTTGGTACTTCAATAGAAACTGCCAACGAGACCGCCAGTAACCTACTTTACTTTTATTCGAGTGATTATATCAAACTATTAGCCGCAGTCAAAAACCTGTGGGTCCTTCAACGCTCTCCAGATAACACAATCTCAATACCTTCTGATAACCAGCCATCATATTTCCTAATGAATTAGCGCGTGTAAGAAGATAGTACAGCAACCGCTATTCAGAGAAGTCGGGAAATTACGCCTTGTTCATAGTGATGGGTGAAGGAAAGAGGAGAAAGACGAGCCTCGTAGATAATGTTTCTCCGTGACGAAACCGGAGATTGCAGGGAAAGGAGAACATGAGTAGACAGCTTTCGTGTTGCAATCAGCATTTACAAACGTGCGTGTAGCAGTTCCTTAAACTCAGCAATGTGATTGTCTTTACTGTACCTGTCGACTAATTCAGCTTGTCTCACACGTTTTGTACAAAGTGACAAAAGCACACAGCTAACACACCTGACCATCTGAATCAGGGGTTACCAAATATTTGTCACCCGTGACCAGATTTTGACTCACCACGTAAAAAAAAATATGTAGTCTAGTCATTGAACAATGCTAACTTTTTCAGTTGTAGCTATAAATCATGAAATATTGTACAATTATTTGTAAGAGTAGAAGTTTTCAGATTAAAAAAAAAATGCAGAACAATATTGAGAAGTTTTGAATAACAGTAAAAGTTCTAGGACGATTTCTGAGCAAAATGTGGGCATAATCTTCTAAAAAGAACTTAATAAAAAATACTGCTTTTCTCTCAGTCTAAGTGCCTGGTGGGTGTTTAAGCATCTTAAATTATCAAGATATTGAACACCATCCACCACAACTCAAGCGATGTCTGTCACTTCCTTTATTAATAATCATAGGCAGTGGTGACGGAGACAGTGCAAGAAGTGAGACAGCCCACTCAAAGTCAAGTCCCCATTATGTTTTGATCTAGATGAAGCCACTCTTGCCTGTTTAATGCCTCCACCCAGCAGAGAGGATAGATTTGACAATACAAGGTTAGGACAAGAGGGACTCTAATATCACATAACCCTTTGCGCTTCTATTTAACAAGGGACGAGTTCTGTATGGGAGTAAATGGGAGTGAATGGTAGCATCTCAAAAACATTGGCATAAGAGTGAAAAATAAACACATTCATAGTGGATTTCAGCTAACTACTCTATGAAAACATATATAAACATTGTATGTTTCTGGTGGCAGCAGGGCTGGAGGTATACCAGGGAGGCCCAGTCTGGGGCGTGTTTTCCAGTGCTTTCTCAGCTACTACTGTCTCTGGGGACAGTTTCTCAGAGGAGGATTTGTTGGAACATCCAACTCAGTGAAATTATGGGGAAAAAAACATGAAACCTGTAAGTTACTCTTTTCAGAGCAGTGGTATTAAATATGCACGTAGCCTTCACCAAAGACTGTATCTGATTGCATCTGCCTGTTCGGAGTGAAGGTCCACTGAGGTCTCTGGGCTAGACCAGGGTACGGCTGAAGGAAATCATCCTTTTATACGGACCTTTAAGAAATGGTATTGCGGTCAGTTGTTCTCCTCCCATTGATTCAGAAAACCACACAGTAATTGTGATGGCTTGAGGACAACGTGAAAAAGCATCTGTATCCAATCAAGTATCTGAAAATGAACCCGCAATAGAAGCATAGCGAAGGGAAACCATTGATCAATGAGTCTAATCTGACAAACACACTGCTGGCTGCTTTTCTACCACCTGAAAATGTTCAAAGGCTGGCAATTATTTTGGTTTTATTAAGAACCCACAAACTAACCTACTCAAGCAGATACATTCATATCTAACTAATGTGGGTACTATGTGGGTGCTGTAGGTGATATGGTGTGACAGGAGGCTAACTCAAATTAGCTGCTAGCTAGTTAGGCAATAAGTTGCACAGAGCTAAAAAATACGTATGTAGGGACAGAAAAGGACACTGGGTAATACCAGTTGGTGGAGCAGCTGTACCTGCAGAAAACCTCTGTCTCTGTTGCTGAGCTAAAAACTGAGGACGAAGAGAGTTGTCTGGGTGACTTCACAACACCAGCTGGGTGAGCTAACAGTTGCTCACAAGAGTGACATTGCTGCAGTAAGGGTAAATGTAGGCTGTGCATCACTGTGTAGGGCTGGTCATTGTCGGGAAGGACATCTTCAGGTGCGTCCTAGTGTAGAACTGCACATACACAGTCACATGTATGAACTTCAATGGGATTTTACTCCTTGCTTGAACTCACTCCTAGCTTTTTTGTTGCAGTCATGCGACATCCAGCCATGATGAGCATGTCCTCTGCCGCTGCTCTTTAAGTGAGGCTGCCCTATCCTATTTCCCCTTTGACCTCCGGTGTGATCCCTTCTTAACACTGTACGTAGTGTTCTCATTTGTCTGTATGGCAGCATAACATTATCACGTATGTGTTGGCGTGTTTAGTTCAACCGAACTTCTCGGTGGTGTTTGTTTTCACAGTATTGTCCTGTCCTGCCCTTTGTGGAAAAGTTGAGATTGTCGACACTATCTTTCCATGATGAGCGGATCAACTCTTTCAATGAAACTGCCTTGTCCCAGTTGTCCTTTTGACCTGTGTGTTCACTGTTTAGTCTGGTTCAGTCCAGGAATCTGCTCTTCAGTCCTACAAACTGCTAATCTCTTGATAAACTGGCCTTGTTCCATTACCTTTAATATTTGACTAGAAATGCTTCAAATAAGGTTACATTTATTTTAATGTCATTTTTATTTATTTCTCTTCCTCCTAAAACTTAGCTTCCACTGACCGTAGGCCTGCACAACAGGGGTAGGCTATTATTTACTGTTGTCATGTGTTTGATTTGATGCAGAACATTTTGCAAAAGAAAACGTTGGTTGAATAAATTCATCAGAGATACTGTAAGTCCCGGTAGTTTCATTCCATTTAGCTCTGTTTGCTCCCATTTGGTCTTTAAAAAGTAAAATGTTTCTAATGCAAGATGACGATATATCTGTTAATATACATTTCAGAAATTAAGTATGATAGACCCAAATAATAATGCTTACTTAAATTATATTACATTAAAGGGGCAGTGTGTAGAAACCTGTTCTTTTGCAAGAATGAAAAAAAACATGTTTAAAACCTTGGCTTAAAACATTCCCTGCTGATGTCTGCTGGTTATTTATACTAGCAGTACATGACAAATTTTACAAATGGCCCCTTCAGCATAAAAATATTCTTATTTAAAATACTTTGTTAAAATTACAAGCTTGGTAAATCAAAACAGTCAATTTGTTCCTTTTCATTTCATGATTTGATAACAGTCCTACACAACAATGTCAGTGCACAACAAATTAGATCAGTTACCATTACAGATGTCAGCTTCACCATTCCCAGCAGTTGGGTCCATATGTGTAAACATTATGGCAGGAAACAGAAGCATGCTAGGGAGTTCATGCTATTAAACATATGGACATTTTACAAAAGGTTACCCTAAATAAATTGGGTTTAATGACAATCTGTTTGGGAGTTGTGATTTAAGCCTACTCTGGGAACTCACTAAAAGGGTACTAGAAAAGTTAGGTGTTGAAACTTTTTGGTCACACAGGCTTGATGTATCCCTTTTACAATAAAAGGGAGAGCCACCAATGGAGAGTGATAGTAGAAATAGCAGTTTTCCCTGCCGTGAGACACTAAAACCTAATTGTACTGTCAATGTCTCTACATAAACAAGCACTATTCTAAGCTGGAGAGAGAGAGATAGGAATACTTTTGTTAGGTATGAATTTTGTCTCCCATCCTTCCCCAGTGGTGACAGGGGGAGATGTACAGCTTATCAGGAAATCATTTCAATGGACTATATAAATTCTCTGAACTCCAGGGGTTTCTTATCGGTACAGAAGTATACACCCCCCTCCACCTTGATCTTTACAATGTGCTATTTAACCAGCCGTGTCTATTGTTTATGTAAGAAGATACACAGGGAGTTTGGGTATGTTTTTTTACTTGTCGTATCGTAGGCTATAGTTCAGTCTTTGAGATTGATCCTTTGAAACTCACATGCTTGTAAAGATTATGATTAGGTTTTTTAGATTGGATGTAGACTTAAAGATGCCTTCTTGTCTGAGCCTTAGGTACAAAGAGAAGGCGGACTCCTAACTACGCGGAAGCAAGTGTGTGACTTCCTATTCCATTTAAGTCATTTACCGGAAGGTCTTATTCAAAATTATTTACAGTAGTGACTTCATGCATTTTCATAAAGGCCCCTGTAAGCTTTGAACTTACTGCCCCAGCGTTGTAAGAGCCATTCTGTTCCAACTGAACCAAACAGGACCTTCTCTTCATACAGACTTCCTAATGAAATTCTGAAAATACTGGTTTTGAATAGTACAATACGGGTAGACATTATATACATTATGTGTAGGCCTATGCTCTGTCACTTGTGGATAGGTGTGTAGATTTTGACTTTCCCCATGTCTTATAGTGACATCTAGTGGCCAAACAGTAAATTTCCTTCTGAATCTCAATTCAGACATTGCACCTCTATTTAGTATTTTATTTGTATAAGTTGACATTTGGACAAAGTGATCAAATGGCCTAAATTATTTGGTTTTTTGATGAGTTTACTCCAGACCTGGAACCTGCTGTATCAGAACAAAAAAAAGATCTGCTTTATCAAAACAATACAAATCTGCCGTGTCAGAACAAAAAGACACTTTGTGCCCATATTGCCCTGATGATCTTCTGGAGTCATATGGGTTAGTGTATTTATATCCATCTGTTTTTGGCCCTGGTCTCCCTGATGCCACTTTTGAACACCATCTCACATGCATCCACCTGAATCGTCCAGCATAAACAACACGCTTCCTGTGGTCTGCCTGTGTTTGCTCTAATCAAAAAGTTACCTTTAAGACAAAACCCAGGGTTTTGATTGA
Organism: Esox masquinongy; assembly: GCA_016801175.1. NCBI lineage: Eukaryota > Metazoa > Chordata > Actinopteri > Esociformes > Esocidae > Esox > Esox masquinongy. The sequence continues at coordinate 84 of JACXGI010018433.1, read as the reverse complement.
TTCAAATCAACAGCAGCTGACGACGATGCAATAATTCACCCAAAACAAAGCGGCAGCCCGAATCAAGAGGATCTGTGGTGGGGG
>JACXGI010018432.1:0-13260 GCA_016801175.1 Esox masquinongy | reverse complement strand
GGCAGGCTCCTTCGGTCCTACTGCCAGGACCGGCCTGGGGAGTGGGCAGAGTTCCTACCGTGGGTGGAATACGCACTGAACTCCCGTCACCACTCCTCCACGGGGATATCTCCGTTCCAGTGTGTCCTGGGCTACCAGCCGGTCCTGGCACCCTGGACCCCGGGCCAGACCGGTACCCCTGCGGTGGACGAGTGGTTTAAGCGGGCAGCGGGCACATGGGAAGCTGTGCAGGCTCGTCTCAGGCTCGCTGTCCGCCGTCAGAAGACCTACGCTGATTGCCACCGCGGGGAAGCCCCGGTGTACCGCCCGGGTGACCGTGTCTGGCTCTCAACAAAAGACCTGCCCCTCCGCCTGCCCTGCCGGAAGCTGGGCCCGCGGTTTGTGGGGCCCTTTAAAGTCCTGAGGAGAGTCAACGAGGTAACTTATCGGTTACGTCTCCCTTCTGACTACCGTATTAACCCCTCGTTTCATGTGTCTCTCCTCAGGCCGGTGGTGGCTGGTCCCCTCCAGGGGTGTGAGGTTCGGGAGGTCCCCCCCCCCTCTCGACATCGAGGGGGCCCCGGCGTACTCCGTTCGCTCCATCCTCGACTCGAGGCGCCGGGCTGGGGGCCTCCAGTACCTCGTGGAGTGGGAGGGGTACGGTCCGGAGGAGCGGAGCTGGGTCCCGGTGCGGGACGTTCTAGCCCCGCCCTTATCCGTGACTTCCATCACCGTCGACCGGATCGTCCTGCTCTGCGTCCTCCGGGTCGTCCCCGAGGTCGGTGTCGTCGCGTGGCTAAAGCCGCGCGTCAGGGGGGGGTACTGTGACAACTACGCCATCTGCTGCTCATCCTCCCCCTGCAGGTGGCGGGCCTCAGCGCTCGATGTCACCGGCCTTCTAACACCACCGCCCATCATCATCCATCACACCTGTTGTCTTGTTTAGCGCACTTGATCATCATCCAGTCATTTCCCCTCCAGTATATATGTTCCCTCTGCTCCCTCTGTCTTTGTGTGTTATTGTCTCGCTATTCATGAGCACAAGTCAGCCACCATCATTAAAATATATGAATCAACAGTCATCGTCTCCGCCTTCTGCTTCGTATCCGTCTGATCTAATCGCTGACAAACTGATATTTTGTCCTAATGTTTCTTAGCTATCAACATTTTGGTTTACATACTTAACACTCTTAGTTTTGAGTTTAACTGCAACTGTTCGAAAATGGGAACCACACATGCACAGATCATTTGTTCACCCACACTACATTTCAAAAACATGGCAGTTGGAACCAAAAATTTCAAATTTGGACTCATCACACCAAAGGTGTTTCCACCAGTCTAATTTCTCATGTTTCTGACCCAAGCAAGTCTGTCTTATTGGTGTTCTTAGTAATGGTTTCTTCGTAGCAATTCGACCATTAATGCCTGATCCGCTCAGTCTCCTCTGAACAGTTGATGTTGAGATGTGTTTGAACTCAGTGAAGCATTTATTTGGGCTGCAATCTGAGGGGCAGTTAATTGCCCCTCAGATTAGTCCCTGAGGCTGATAACTCTAATTAATCTATCGATTGCAGCAAAGCTAACTCTGGGTCTTCCTTTCCTGTTGCGGCCCTTATGAGAGCCAGTTTAATAATCACAGCGCTTGATGATTTTTGCAATTGCACTTGAAGAAACTTTCAAAGTTCTTAACATGTTCTGACTGACCTTCATGTCTCTGAAGTAATGATGGACTGTCATTTCTCTTTGCTTATTTGAGGTATTCTTGCCAAAATATGGATAATGATGGTCTTCTGTAGAACAACCCTACCTTGTCACAACACAACCGATTTGCAGTAATGCATTAAAAGGAAAGAATTTCCACAAATTTACTTTTAACAAGGCACACCTATTAATTGAATTGCATTCTAGATGATTACCTCATGAAGCTGGTTGACAGAATGCAAAGGGTGGCTACTTAAATGTATTTTGATCTGTTTAACACTTTTTTGGTAGCTACATGATTCCATGTGTTATGTCATAGTTTTGATGTCTTTACTATTATTCTACAAGCTTACAGGACCCTCTGTTTTTTGCATGTGTTAATTGCATGAGAAAATTAGTTTTATGTTATAAACAGTTTGAAATGTAAATATTTTGCACTTTTCTTATATGGTCCAGTAGGACCTTTTAAGAGGTAGGGTTTAGATATATCATATTACTTTTAAAATATATTAAATCATTTTAATAGGTTGCTGGTAGCTTAATAGCTTGTTTATTCTGTACTCTTAATTATTCATATAATGCTTGTTTGTACAGTGTTGCTTTATCTATCATAATGTATTTGGAATATTCTAATAATGTTTTAGACATTTTTCACAAATCTGATGATAATAAATAATCATGTTGCCTATAGCGGGACCCTCTGTTGTACTTTGGTCCCTATATGTTTTTTTCAAAAGTGGTGTCATTATAAAAAAAAACATTTATAATGTAAACCTGTATTGCGTGAGGGGAGGACATGAACTTAAATTCTGCTTAGAGTCCCCAAAATCTAGAACTAACACTGCATGCGTGAGTTTCTCATTTCTCAGTTTCTCAAGCTTTTCAGCTGACGTAGCACTGGACAGCTATGCTTATAAAAACAGTGTTTAAGGTATGATGACACACTCCCGATCAGGATGAGCTGGCGAATCCGCTGTCTGGAGAAGGATGAGCTGGCTGATATACAGTCTACACACATGAAGTGATATCATGTTGCTGGGGTTTGCTCACAACATTCCAATACAGAAAATCTGCTTTTATAACAAAAAAGAGATAGCCTGGGTCTAATCAAGTGTTTACTTGCATTTTGTGGGCTAGCACCAATCTTAACGCAGAGCAAGATAGCCCTGCTTCAGAGCAGAATTAGATCTGACTTTTCAGGGATAAGCACAGAAGCACATAGGCTGAGTTAGCCCAGGGACACTGTAGTGTGAAAAGGCCTATTGTAAGCAATTATACTGTAGGTTATATTTCATAAAAATCTGGAAACACACAGGAAGCTACTTTAACTCCGTTAAACATTAGGTGTCTAGACATTGATTGTCTAGAATTCAGATCCATTATTTATTAGGGATCAAGCTACATTTTCAAATGTAGCTTTACTGTCGAAAACCAAACTGTCAATACTCATCACTAGATATCAACATTCCACTGTAGGTCTGTACAAATTGCAAGAAACACAAGAAAAGTAGCAAGTCTCTGATGAGTGTGTCTGTTAGTGGTCATTGATACATCAAATGACCATATCCTTTGTCAGGATTCTGTAACAGAGCTGCTGGTTGTAGAGAAATGAAACACAATGGAAGAGGAGAAGGTGCAAGAGCTTTATGTGAATGTTAAACAGCCCAAGGGGCAGGATAAAGAAAGTCCTACTTACCTAGATAAATATCAGGAATCTATGTGGTGCTGGGTGACCCTTTTCATGGCTTGTTCTAAAGCCCAGGGCTATATCATACCTGTACCCATGAGCAAGGATAGAAAAGCTGGGATCTAATTCCATTTGAGTTAATTTATTGCTTCAGATCACAAAAGAAGAATAGTGCTTCCCGAACTAGAGTGGGTTGGATTTGAACTTTACATGGGCCCCATACACAATACTACAGTAAATGTGCATTTGTTACAAATACATTTGGGTATAAAAAATAATAAATAAATTCATGAGGAAGTGCCTGAATTTAATGCTGTCTCATTTATAAATAAATGAACAAGTAGCCTTAAGAAAATCAACATGATTGTACTGTGCTCTTTGGGCAGTCTTCCCTTAAGCCATATAAGACTGTTGCGCTTCCTCTATGCAAGGAGTTTTATGGTACAGGGAGTTAGGCAGAGATTCAGAGAAATTACAATGTGACCACATTGTGTGCTTATGTGCATAAGGCATGTGGGTGTATGGTTAAGCTGACTTAATTTTTGTTGGGAATAGCAAATACAAGTCAGTTGAATTAATCATATTGTTCCCACTGAGCTTATCTATTGCGTGTTTAGTTCATTATATATTTAGTTATATTCACCAACTTAAGTTTGATCTCAATGGAACAACAAATGAATTTCATGGATTAAAATAAATCCTAACAAAATTGAAAATGACAGCAGTTTCATTGTTTTCAGGCTGGTACCAAGTAAAATGTAATGCAAGATATCTCACCTACAGTGCTCCATGAAATGATGTGAACCCTACAGGTATGTTAAATATTTTTATTATAATAGATTAAATAAACTGATAAAATCCTTATCTAAACCCCAATTTATAATAAAGACATTCCAAATAAAGTATGATATGTGACCACCATTCAATAGATTGTTGCACCTCCAGCAGAAATAACGTCTCCTATAGCCACTAATCAGTCTTACATGAGGGATTTTTTTACCCCAGTCCTCCTCACAGAACTCAGCCAACTGAGTGAGGTCTTAGGGGTGTCTGGCATGAACTGCCACAGCATTTAGATTGGATTAGGGTCAGGACATTCATTAGGTCAATACAAAACACAAAACTTAATTCTGCTTCATTTGCTTGAATGCTTTGGGTCATTGTCTTGTTGGAAGACCCATTTTCAGCCCAGCTCTAGCTCTTTGACTGATTTCCTGACGTTCTGTTCAAGAATCTCCTGGTATATTTCAGAATTTATGATTCCCTTGATGATCTGCAATCGACCAGTTCCAGAGGAGGAAAAGCAGCCCCAGATCTTGACATTAACACCACCATACTTGTCTGTGGGGAAGGTTCTTTTTGTGGCATTGTTGAGTATCCACAAAGCATAGTTGTTTTGACTGTGACCAAAAAGATCCATTTTGGACTCGTCTTTCCAGAGAATGGACCTCCATAAATCTGCTCGTCTTAACATTGGCAAAGTTAAGACGAGGATTTTGGTTCTTTTTTGACAGCAGAGGCTTCTTCATTTGCGATTGTGATTTAGTGTCCATTGCGAATTAATGTTTTTCTTACTGATGAAGGATGCATAGTAACCTGATATGCAGCTAGGGAGGTCTGCAAATCTCCAGATGTTATGTTTGGGATGGCATTTACCAGATTTATTATCTTTCTTGTGGCTCCTGAAGATATTTTAGAAGGGCGTCCAATTCTAGGCCAAGTTGCTGTCATGTAATATGCGCTCCATTTGTAAATTATTGCCTCAACGGGGACTGATGGAGCTCAAATCTTGTTGATATGATTGCGTAGCCTTCCCCAGACTGATGTGCTATCACTAACCTCTTCCAGATATCCTCTGAAATATCCTTTCCTCTCGGCCTGGTGTGTTTTGCATTCAACTATACGGGTAACACCGAACTAATCAGGCTTCTTGTTTTTCTCCAAGATCACTCCTTTGACTGGTTCGTTTGGTACTCAACTATTTACCCATCTGATTCTATTCACCTACTTGATTTAACCAATGCAACTTGGGGTTCACTTATTTTTACACCTGATCTAATTCCTTTTTCATTTTGTTTTTCTACTACACACATGATTTCCTCTAAACCAACATATGGAATTGGTAACTGTAAACCTGTTATGTCAAATAAAAATGACTGGTTCTTTTTAAATAAATATTTTATGGTTTGCTGTCATATTGAAGGAACTGGATTTCGACCCGTTTTAGATTAATTCCACATAGGCAATGAATTAATGTAACAAATGAATTTAATTCATATAGAGAGTATTACAATTACAGTACAAGTATCCAAGATAAAAGTTTTCTGGAGATTGTTGATGTTTACAAGAGCAAAGATGCAGGCAGAAGTGTTGAAAATGCAAGAGAGAGCTTTCCCAAACTCCACTCTGGTTTATATCCCCTAACCAAAATTATGGGGGTTGGTTTTACTGACCTAAGTCGCTTCCTGCTTTCATGCCTGTTAGTCGCATAACACAACTCTCCTGCTTCCTGCCTTTTGCCAGCCTTTTTTTCTTTTCTTACTTTTTAATTTTCTTTTAATCTTCTACCATTGTTTCATTTTTGTTCTATATTTGTTGTAATCATATTTTTACAATTTTGTGTAAATTTTAAAAGAGGACCTCAGCATAGTTCTTCAGTATTTTTGAGTGATTTTTTATGATGGAGGAGCTAAGACAGCTGTTGCAGGAACGGATCAACCGCTTGGAAGATTTAGTCACCGAAGCGCTCCTCTGGTCGCACTATGGGTCTTGTCTGGTAGGTGAATCAACAAATACTAATTCTAACATAGCACAACAGGCTAATCTAAGGCTAGAGAGCTCAAAAGATTTCCCTATACTTGACAGAACGCAGTCAAAACTGGTGAACAGATCAGAGCAATTTCAGAGTGAGCGACTGAATGAGACGATAACACAGCTTGAAATACGTGAAAATGAATAATTCATTGACACTGTAGCAGCTACTCTAGGGGTCGAGCTACCAAGTGCTAATGGACAGACACAGATTGGGATACAAAGGATAACTTCAAATCTAGAGCACTCTGTCACGGACCTGGTTGACACGCTCCCCTGGACGTGTGCTAATGCCCCTGAATTAACCGCAGAGGCTTTCAAACCAGCCTTCCCCAATGACACATCTTACTGGACAGCACCAGGGCTAGACCGAAGGCATCAACTCCAGCAGGGACTTGGTCTGACGTTGTACGCCGCAGAGGCAAATCCAGCAAGAAATCAAATAGAGCACCAACCCTCAATCCACCACCTGAACTCTCACTGCAAAACAGGTACGATCCACTGACTCGGAATGAAATGTGTGTAAATGGACCTAGGGAAGCTAACCATAACACTAGCATTAGGGCTAACCAAAATCCAAAGAATAGCCCTAAAACCACTGATAGGACGAGGGAAAGAAGAAACTTTGCCAACTCCACATTTGCTAAACCAGATACTACCATGATCAGGGACGATATAACCAAGCATATCAGAATGGCAAAGACTGAAAACCTAACCATGGCTGACACATCGGTCAGAGAGCTAACAGAAATGTTGCCAGTTATTCTCTCTACACATCCAAGCAACGTGCAGATTATTATCCACGCTGGGTCTTTTGACATTCTACAAAGGAAAACTGGCTCTGAGATCCTGAAAAAGGATTTTTCTATGCTACTGGAGAAAATCAACAACTTTCAACAACATGTTTTCATCTCAGGCCCCATTCAACCTTGGAAAGGATCAAATCTTTTAACAGACTCCTTGGGCTGAACATGTGGCTGACATCGGCATGCCTCAACCACGGGATTACGTTTATTGACAATTTCAATATCTTTTGGAACTGTAAAGGCCGCTTTAGACCTGATGGGGTTCATCCGAACATTATGGGATGCTGGCTCCTTGATGCCAACATACGTCACGCTCTTGGAATGCAATTTCCAAACAAGATAAGCATGAAGGACAGTACTCATAGGCAGAATATCCACCCCCCCTCTCCTGACCCTCTAACTAAAATCACCCAGTGCTTCCAGAAGTTGTCCTTGTCCCAAACGGGGGCACAACAACTCCCCCACACCCCCTCCACCACACTCACCTTCTCCACCTCCATCACACCCACCCTCTCCCCCTCTACCACACTCCCCCTCTCAATCCCCTACCACACTCACCCTCCCCCTTCCACCACACTCACCAATCAGGGAGCTAGTTCTACCCAAAGAGAGCAGAGCTCATCTTTCCCTATGTCCCACCCCTCCCCACCGTTTAAAATGATTGCTTAGACAAATGCCACATCGCCAACAACCTTGTCCAGAGCACAGAATATACTCGGTGATGTGCTTCGGGTCCCTGCTATTGTGAAAATAGGAATGAAAATAGCAATGCCAACACAGGAATCTCTATTCATGTGTTGATTAGAAATAGAAGGAATCAAGTGCATGCAAACCTGTCTAATCTGTTAACTGTAACACGTCAACCTACTAGTCCAGGAACCCCTATTACATCTATTAAGCTGGCTTTACTTAATATCAGATCTCTCGCCAACAAATCATTCTTGGTAAATTACATTATAATATCCTACAACCTAGATTTTATGTTTCTCACTGAAACTTGGCTAACAGAAGATTGTAGTGCTATTGTTCTTAAAGAGATAGCACCTGAAAAATGTGGCTATATGAATATGTGTCAAAATGGTAGGAAAGGAGGAGGAGTGGCTGCCCTATTCAAAGATACATTCCAGTGTAAAGAAAATACACTTGGTAATTTTATTTCTTTTGAATACCTCTGTTTTACATTGAAGGGTACCCCCAAAATTCAGTTTTTAACCATTTACAGACCTCCACGATATTCTGCAAAATTTATTGATGATTTCGCTGAACTACTCTCTGTTATATCAGGACAATAATACGGACAATAATGCCAAAGAGCTTTTTGCACTACTTGACTACTTGTTCCAGTAAACTCTGTTTCTGTTAAGAAAAGGTATATTAATGAGAGTACCAATGCTCAGTTTATGGAAGCCATAGCTATCTCTCCAACAATATGTGCTGAGTCAGTTGATGTACTCCTGGATAATTTTAATGCCAAAATATTGAATGTCATGGATCGTGTTGCATCGGTAAAGGTAAAGAAAACTATGAGCAAACAGAAAACACCATGGAGAACCACCATGATGGTAAGCGCCCTGAAAAGATAATGTAGGAAAGCGAAACATAAGTGGAGGAAAACTAAATTTCAAATCCACTATGACATCTATAAACAAAGCCTTGGTAGCTTCAACTATGAGTTACACAGGGCCAGACAGCAACATTTATCTGGAATGATTAACAAGTATATCAACAATAACCGCACTCTATTTGCCATGGTCGACACGCTTACAAACCCCCTAAAGCAGATAGCATCAGAACTCAGATCCACAGTGAAATGTAATGAATTTGCGTGTTTCTTTAGTGAAAAAATTTAAAGTATTAGATGGACCATCAGAACTACACAGTCTAACAAGGACACTGTACCGTCACTACCACCACCAAGACATAACTTGGTTATTATGTCACAATTTAAAACTATTGATCAAAAATCCCTAGAAGAAACAGTTCGACATCTTAAAGCTTCCACATGTTGTCTCGACACACTACCATCAGACTTTTTTAAAACAATTTTTAACTCTATAATAATGGACCTACAGCAAATAGTTAATAGCTCTCTGCAATCAGGCATTTTCTCAATCAGGCTGTCTTTAAAAACAGCCATTAAGCCCCTATTAAAAAAAAGAACACTGGATGCTGGATCTATATTGAACAACTATAGACCTGTATCAAATTTCCCTTTTATAGCCAAGATCATTGAGAAGGTTGTCTTCAGTCAACTCAGCAATTTTGTGAACTCAAGCAGTCTCTTAGACAAATTTCAGTCAGGCTTCCGACCTCACCACAGTAGTGAAACGGCCCTGATAAAGGTTTTAAATGGTATACGGCTGAATACTGATTCCGATAAAATAACAGTTCTGGTTTTATTAGATCTCAGTGCAGCATTGGACACTGTAGATCATAGAACACTTATAGATAGGCTGGAAAATTGGGTAGGACTCTCCGGGACAGTCCTTAATTGGTTCAGATCTTATCTAGATGGCCGGAGTTACTTTATCACCATTGATAATCATGAATCTGATAGGGTGGCTATGACATGTGGAGTTTCCCAGGGATCAGTTCTCGGACTGCTTCTGTTCAATCTCTATATGCTACCTCTGGGCCAAATTCAACAGAAAAACAACATTAACTACCATAGCTATGCCAACGATACTCAAATATACATGGCTCTCGAACCAGCTCAATAGACTCACTGTGTCACTGTATAGAGCACATAAATACCTGGATGAACCAAAATTGTCTACAATTAAACCAAGATAAAATAGAGATTATTGTGTTTGGCAACAAAAATAAAAGAACAAGTATTAGTAAAGAGCTGGATACTTGGGCCCTAAAAAACAGGGACTAAGTGCGTAATCTTGGTGTTCTGATAGACTCAGACCTCACATTTAACAGTCATATCAAAGCGGTCACCAAAACAGCATTCTATCATCTTAAAAATATAGCCAGAATCAAGGGCTTGGTGTCCCAAAAAGACCAAGAGAAGCTATTCCGTGTTTTATCTCTAGTAGGGTTGACTACTGTAATGGCCTCTTAACTGGACTCTCCAAAAAGACTGTAAAACTGCTGCAGCTCTTTCAGAATGCTGCTGCTAGAATGCTAACCAGGACCAAGAGAACAGAGCACATCACCCCGTTTCTTAAATCTTCGCACTGTCTTCCAGTCAGTTACAGAATAGATTTAAAGAGGTGCTTTTAGTTTATAAATCACTGAATGGTTTAGGCCCCAAATACATTTCTGATATGTTTGAAGAATATAAACCGAGCAGGGCTCTTAGATCCTTGGACTCAGATCAGCTAGTAGAGCCCAGAGTCCAAACCAAACATTGGGGAAGCTGCGTTTAGCAGTTATGCTGCACACAACTGGAATAAACTACCAGATGATATTAGACGTGCCCCAAACGTATCTATTTTTAAATCCTGGTTAAAAACACTTCTCTTTTCACGTACCTACGACTGAGCATTTAATCTTAACCGCACTGTTTAGCCTAACAGCTTTTATAGCTTCCTATGTTTTTATCCCGTTTTATTCTACTTCTATTTGATATTCTGTTTTATTATTATGATGTTGTTTTGATGTTTTCATTTGAGTATTTGTTTTTATGCAATTGTATTGTTACATTTTTTCTTTGTAAAGCACATTGAATTGCTTCTATGTATGAATTGTGCTAGATAAATAAACTTGCTTGCTTGTTAAGGATAACCAAACAAATCCTGAAAAATAGACCCCCTTATCAATTAGGGACACATTCCGATCTGTTCTGGGGCCATCTCATATGACAGAGTGGTGTTATCTCGAGAAGTAAGCAAGCTAGGATAAAAATTTTTAATTGTTAACATTCAAATGATTGTTTGCTAGGATAGAAATTAAGTACATAGGTATACATGTCTATAATAAATAATGAAGAATCATTGAATATGTAAATAAACATAGAATTGACATTTTTCGGTTCCTTCAATGGAAAGTAGCATGCTAACAATGTACCTGAGCCAGCCAGTTCCACTTACTGTTTTTCACATCTCCAAACACACATTTCCCAAATGTGTACTGCGGTGGAAAATTTAGTTATTCCATGTTACAAGGAAATCATATTGCTTATTATGATGTTAAATGGAAATTGAAAGCATATTCAAGTAATTGAGTAAGGCCATTGTGTGTGTGTGTGTGTGTTTCTGCCCTTCTAACTGAACGGGATGTGCCTACAGCAGTAAGTACAGCTCTGGCTAACTTCTCAAGGGCTGTAGACATCTTGTTGTTCCGATCTTCGCAGAATGGCTTGTGAGACATGTAGTCTAACCATGTATGGGAGGGGGAGACAATGGGCTGTACTGAATGTATATAGGCCTGAGCTCAACCTTGAACAAAGAGCTCTTGACCTGACTCTGCTGAGAGTGTTGTTAACTGCACCAAGTTAGCAAATCTATATTAAAGCTTTAATTGTTTTAAGAAATAACAGTCTCACTACCTTTGCTCATTAGCATTTCCACTACAGTACTACATTTTCTTAAAACAATAAATCACTTCTGGAAATACACAAAATTCCTGACAAAATTCACAAAATCCCTGACGAAGTAAATAAAACATTATGCTCAAAACATTATTTTGCATATAAATGAAACTTTGCCCGAAAATGTCACACAAAAGCTCAAATAATATGACACTATTGAATACCCATTGCACACTAGTGTTTATTATTTTCCAGAAAATATACCAATTGGTCTTCCATAGAAAATTGCAAGAAATTACCAGGCTTCATGTTTTTTAAATTTTTTTGCATTTTATACAATTTGCTAACATTCGTTTACTTTAAAAGTCTATATTTGTTTTCAAGTCACTGATCATCTCTTAAGAGCTCTGTGATGGTGCCAGGGAGTTGAGCAAAAGCTGAGGTGAAAAAATGAAAGAAACACAAAAAAGCAGATCACGTACTGGTCGTTTACTTTAATACTGAGCCACACTGGTGTCGGGATAACATAGATGATACAACAATAATCAACAGCAATAAACAAACAAGGGCAATAGAAACAGTGTGTATAATCAGCTGAATTGGTATCTGGTGTGCATGGGGTGTGTTGCTGCCAACGTTCTCATGCTGGCGGTTAGTACACTGGTGAGGCAAAGCGCAGAAAAGGAGGTGGCTCCACTGCGACCCGCGGAGCAGGTGTGACACTATCAGTCTTAATATAATTTAATAGCCAAGAACACCCTTCTGCAGACTGTATTTTGTTTACGGTCTTCTTATCGTCATCGTATTGAACGCTGAATCCAAAATGTTCCCACACAGCGGATTTGAAAGACGGCGCATCTCTTCAAATTTGCTTCTCTGTCTCGCTAGTTTTTTACACGTCTCCCTTGTTATTTGCACATCGGAGCTGAGAGAATATTTTTTTTTAGTTTCCCCTCTCTTCATGGATCCAGGATGTCCGCGGGTCCTTAAAAAGTGCTTGCTATGTTTAGATTACAAAATAATATCTGTTTATCCGTACACAGGAAGTCACGTTCAGTCAAAGCACAACAGTTATCAGCCAATTGGCTTACAGTACTGTGTTGTGTACTCTGTCCTGCGATGTCTATAAAGTAGAGGACAACCAGAAGTTCTTTGAGATGAGTTTGTTTGTAAGACCGAGTTAGATTGGATCTGTAACATCATGAACAATGGACTATCAAATGCTGTAATAAATAACTGAATTACTCTCTCCCTTGACGACTGGGTACACAATCATTATTTCACCACTACACGAACGGTTGATTTCTAACAAGACATCGAAAAGTCTCAAATTGTCATATTTCATTTTTTTAAAGGTCTTAAAAGAAGTTTTATGTACTTATAGCATTGTGAAGAGGTGATGCAAAAAAATTGTGGTTATATGTCGTGGAGCTCCGCCCCCTAGAGGGGCTTTAGCTCCTAGTGGTTTACACTGGCCGCGTCCGCAGCCGTACTGAAAACTCATTATGCAAGATGCGTCAGCCAATCAGGGCACGCCTGCCCCTATATATGACCTGTGAGCCCAGAGAACGTCCTCCCTTTTTATTCAGCAAACGCCTGCTGAGTGCTATACTGATTACTCTACTTCAGCCTGAGAATTTTTGCCGTCGACGTTCTTTAGCTCGACGTCTCAACATGAAAAAGTTTTTCGCCGCCGCTTGCCGTTGCGCCAACCTGTCTCCGGACCAGGACTCCCATCGTTCGTGTGTTTCCTGCCTGGGACCGGCTCACGCTCGTGAGGGTCTCACAGACCCCCC
>JACXGI010018430.1:0-13267 GCA_016801175.1 Esox masquinongy | reverse complement strand
TATGGTGTAGTCTAAAAATGCAAGGTTGCACTCAGATGGCTCCAAGAGGCACAGAGAATCATAGACTGTCGGCTGCCCAGACAACCCGGTCAAAGGCTGAGATATATCAATCTGGACAGTTACTATATGGAGACTTAAGTTAACCATGCTCTTCCCAATAAGGAATAGAGCTCTGTTCACCTGTAGGATGTAAGTAATAATAACCCCCTGCTGTTCAAGAGCTTCCTCCTAGAGAACAGTGTCTTATGGCGGTTTTATGGCACTGGCAGAGGCCTGTTCCTTTTACTGCTAAGGGAGCCAAGGCCCTGTGCAGCCGACATTCCATTCACCCCTGTCCCTGAATACAGATACTGGCCTTATAAGCTGGAGACAGAGAGAGACAAGTGTTTAAGTATATGTGTAATTGATCAAGCATACTGAGTACAAAAACTTCTAATAAGATAATGACTAAATAAGAATGACAATAAATTAATTTTCTAAAAAACGGACACTCTCCAGGTGAAGCTGATCGACCACCGTCTGGTCTCTCGGCATGCTGCTGTTTACCCTGGTCAATGGGAAGCTGCCCTACAAGGACAAGTACAGAATCCACAGAGGACACAGACTGCGCTTTAAAACAGGCGTTTCTAAAGGTATGCGCACAGGGAGAGAATGGTATGGTTTCTCACCTTGCATGGGATTTAAACCAACAACCTCTTGTTCACTGGTCCAACACTCTTGACCACTAGGCTACCATTCAGTGGGATGGGGATTCTGTCACAAAACAATTCTGAAAACAGCATAACCAGGACTGTTATTAAATGTCATTAAAATGGCTGATTCCTCTAAAGGCAAAGTCCATGTTAGAATTTCTCTCAGCTGTCATCCCTATAAAAATCTATACATTTGTGACATTTCCTACATAGTCAAGTTTGTTCTGTTTCCTTTTCCTCCCGGAACAAGGATGCATTTTGTGACTCCACTGTTCTTGCTAATTCTGTTTTTCCATAGAATGCAGGGTGTGTATATATAATGTGTGTGTGTATATATATATATATATATATATATATATATATGTATATATATACACACACATTTCTTTGCAGGTTTTTTTTATGGTGAATGCAGTTAAGGGTGGGTGGAGGGTTGGGACACATTGGGGTGGTATTGAGGTGATTTGGAATTAGTAGCCTATTTCACAACGCCAAATTTGACAACTGGGTCTTAAAGTTTTTAGCACATGAAATCAAACCGCCTATCAGGATATGTCAAGGATGCCTTTGAAAAAAACAAGGACAAAGATGGCATCAAATATGAACATCTGAAATCACATCTTGATATCCACAACTACAGATGAATTTACTCTAAAGTAACTCCTCAAAGAACAAAGATTTTCTTGAACTTGGAAAATAACTTCCTTTGCCTTTGAGATGATGCTGACAAATTGAGGGTGCCAAACACACTTGATTGTTTATGTCCCTCGAAAAACTTGATTCTGATATTGGACTAAGAGCCAACCTTTGCTGTACTGGATAGATAAGCCATTTCCACAATTGGAAGACACCTCCAGTGTCACATCCTGATTGTGTTCACCTGTGTTGTCTTGTCTCACCCCCACCAGGGGTCTCCCATCCCCTCGTTATCCCTGCCTCCTTAACCTGTGTTCTCTGTTTGTTCCAGTTGCTAGCTCGTCTTATGTGTTTACCGAGCGTTCCCGCAATAACCCCGCTACCATTTACTAGTTCTGTCCCTGCCCTGTGCCTCGACCCTCTGCCTGCCTCCGGTATTCAAGATCTCTCTGCCTGCTCCCTACCTGTACCAGCCTGTGCACCGACCTCCTGCCCGTCAACGACTACTCTGCTTATTATCTACCTGTACCTTCACCGCCAGCCTGTGTACCGATCTCCTGCCTGCCCTCGACTCCTCTCTGCCTGCCGCTTGCCTGTCCCTCTGCTGCCAGCCCGGTATCGATCCTGCCTTCTCGACTACTCTTCTCCGTTATAAACCATTGTTACTTGGAAACGAGCCGCCTGTGTCCATGTCTGCATCTGAGTCCACCTCTGAGCGTGAAGCCTGATATCCAGATTAGAAGTGCCTGAAATGAGATCATAAGACGGGCTGTTGGAGATTCTGCCTTTCAGGAATGACAACTGCAGCATAACAAACAGCAGAACAGTTCCCTGCTCTAAATTTTTAAGTGGTGCCCTAAAGGGAAAAACAAACAAACAACAAAGCTTTCTACATCATTTGGCATATGTTTAGATTGTACATTTTTGTAGATCTAATGATAAATACTCTGACAGAAATAGTCATTGACTATTATTAGGGGTTTTCCAGTAGGAGAAACCTTATTGTTAGTATTATTAGCGGTTCTCCAGTAGGAGAAGAATGCTGATTCTTTGTGTACATGCCTCATTCCCCAGGAGGTACAAATATGCCTCAAGGACTAATCATGTCTGCCATCTTGCATATTTTGTACAGTCAATATTTTATGAAACCAATAAAAATCTACATAAAATCAACAATAACTGATTGACCTGGCAATCGGCAACCATGTGTCTTATACATGTCTTCCTATAGGGTGTTCACAGCTACAAATAAAATACAAGATGGAGGACAAAATGGCTGGCCAGTGTAAAACAAATGCATTCACAAACTTTGAGTGCATTACATTATGGCACAATTAAAATATAGACCAGGTATATTATCCACCCAGATACCTGACCCGATTCCTCCTCAAGGGGACCACGCCTTAATGCATTTTTCTCACAAATATGCCATTTCCACCCCAATTGACCTAGAATGATGATTCTTTGTGTACATGCCTCATTCCCCAGGATGTACAAAATTGCATCAAGAACCTATCATGTCTACCATCCTGGATATTTTTTAGTGAATATTTCATGAAACCTATAAAAATCTACATAAAATCAACAATAACTCTGTTTGACCAGGCCAGTGGCATATATGTGTCTAATAGATGTCTCCCTATAAGGTGTTTAAAACTAAGAGAAATAATACAAGATGGCAGACAATATGGCTGACCACAGTAAAAAATATATGAAAGTGCTTACCATGCGATTATTTCTGCTGCCATAATGCCATTATGCTTACAGTGTTGTTATGACTGCTTCCCTATGCTCACCATGTCACAGGAGAACCCCGTTCCATGGTTGCTTGCAACTATATTTGATATAATAATCATTGTTTACTGATAGTATTTTTAGAAATAGGAGGAACTAGAGTGCATTGATATGATGACAGAGAGGAGAGGAATAGAACATTCCACAAAAGGAGACAAAATACCTGGTCAGGGCCATGGAGATGACCTGTAGGCCATATCCAAATCTAGGACAATCGACAGCGATCTTTGACATGGCTTTGACATACTGGTAATTAGAAAAATAAATTCATAAACTCAAGCTGAAGTAATCCCCAGACCTCCGATAAAACGACCGGTAGGCTGTATCCAGAGCTGTTTTTGTATTCTGTTTTTAAAACGTTAGTCTGGTCTCTGGAGCAGGAATGACAAACACAGAATGACACAGATGAAGTAGATTAAACATGACTGGCAACCATAGGACGGTGCACCGAGAGAGCAGAGAACTAGAATGACATGTTAGAGCCTTTTGCTTCTGCGAAGAATGGTCCGCGCGTTCAGTATCTTACACCACTTCCAACCAAAGAGTGTATAAGAGAGCAGCGACCTTGAATGGCGAGAGAACAGCTCGGACAACAAAGATTAAACATCCCCGAGATTGGAGAGAGATGGGCTAGGACATGAAAGATTAAACATGACCGAGGTAGGGGAGACGATCACTAGGAATTCCATGAGTCTTTCGGGCACTGTTTAAGTTATGCGACACGTGTCGCATGATTTTTAACATGGGTGCCGGAACCGCTCCTCACGTGTCTGACTAAGTGAAATACAAGACATATGGGACCATTTCCGCGTGCATACGCGCATCTCTTAGGATTTCTTAGACTTTCAAGGGATTTGATGGAGTGCCATGATAACTGCCAGAAAATTATAAAAAATGCCCACAGAGGTCTGACGGCCACACACGTATGCACGCATCTGGCTACCCGCCAGGAGACCACCGGTGCCATTTGTTTGGCTGTCGGGTCATTTCTTGATTTTTTATTAATATTTTCCTCTTTGGGCTAGATGTATGCTTTTGATAGAGCACGTGCTGATTTAGAAAAACTGTAATAAAACAACCTAGGACTTGCAAATAAACTCATTCCAATTATTCAGGGCCATTCTGCTAGTGGATTGAAGACCATCAGAATTGATTCTATGCAAATCGGAGTAGAAATATAAATTTTATTGGCTATTCAGTAGGGCTCGTTTGTATAATTGACTCCGTAAAATCCCATATTTTTCTGTTATTTGCCATTTTTATTTTGGTATTCTCCATCCGATCCTAACAAATGAGACACCGATATGTTCGGAATTATCAGGCCTGATCGCTCCATGCATTGTTTTAACAAAAAACGCATTTTAACTATGACTTTATTAAAGGATACTGCTACAGATTAAGACCCTATATGGCTGCACCATGTGTTGCATGTATCTCTGATGGGAAAGGTTATTTTTAACTAATTCTCAAAAATACAAATTACACATCATTGCGTTCAGAAGGATGAAATCTAGTGAGGCCATGCATTATTTTCATAATACGACTCTTTAATTAATTACTTTTCAGCCCGATAGTCCTTCAGCTTGAGATTTTGAGGCCTGAAACACAGGTGGTGAGAGACTTTTGGGACATTTTCTTAGAAAATATTAATGCCACTGATATAAGCTTTACACCATTGGAAACTAGCAGATCAGACCTTCAATTTGAGTCCTATTTGTCCTTATTTGGGCGGTGATAACAATTTTTGACAATCATTCTTTAAAAATGGATGATGCTCTTGAGTTGAACAAAATGGCCACTGTTTTTGGATTATATCTTCAAAACTACACATGCCACAGCTGTGAAACCAAGACACAGAGAATCTGTTAGAATAGACATTCAATGTGAGCTCTATTTTGGCTTATTTGGGTAGTAAGAATTATTTTCGACCATTATTTACAAAATGGCTGTTGCTCTTGATTTGAAAAGAATGGCATTCATTTTTGGCATATTTCTTAAAAACTACACATGCCACAGCTGTGCAATCTGGACCCATGGAAACTGTGATATCAGACCTTGAATTTGAGTCATATTTTTCCTTATTTGGGCGGTAATAACAATTTATGATCATTATTTGAAAATGGCTGATGCTCATGAGTTGAACAAAATGGCCACTGTTTTTAGATTATATCTTAGAAACTACACATGCCACAGCTGTGCAATCAGGACACATGGAATCTGTTAGAATAAACATTCAATGTGAGCTCTTTTCTTGCTTATTTGGGTGGTAAGAACTATATTTAACCATTATTTACAAAATGGCTGTTGCTCTTGAATTGAAAAGAATGGCATCCGTTTTTGGCATATTTCTTTGGCTGTTAAGAATAACTAGGTCCCAGCCTTGCTGGTAAGGATACTTATGTTCTTAGCAGGCTAGTAAGAATAACAGATTTCCTCCTAGGCTGGTTAGCATATTAGGTTTCCTAGCAGGCAGGTAAGAGTATTTACGTTCCTATAAGGCTGGTAAGGACAATACAGGTCATGGCAGGCTGGTGAGAATATCAAGGTTCCTCCCAGGCTGGTAAGAATAACAAGGTTCCTTTCAGGCTGGTAAAGATACAAACAGGATACTGTCTCCCTGGGCACAGGAGCCTCGGCATGGCCCAGGCTATGGTCTCCTATACAGGCAACACAATGTAGGCAGTATTCTGTTTATCAGGAACATAAAATGGGGCCGGGGCCTGGAAACTTCCATACAGAGGGGCCCAGCTCTGACCCCCACATAGGAAACTCTCTCCTGGGCACAGGAGCCTGGGCATTGCCCTGGCTCTGGTCCCCTATTCACACAACACTATGTAGGCCGCACTCTGTTCATGGGGAACAGAAAATGATTCTATGGTTCATTTTCTGGAGACAGAACTGTTTTCATAATTCATGGTCATTCAAAATGTTGGTCACGTTTGCCTCTTTGAATTGATCTTACCGTTCCTCCCCTGGGGATTCTGAATGACATACAAGCTCCATTCCACTGGCAGAATATTCAGGGCATTTGCAGCTTTAAAAGCCAATCACACACAGGTCTGTTGGGTGTATGGTTCATTTCTGAGATGCGGTAATAGTTTGATTTGGAGAAGCGAATTGGCAATTGGGACTGTCAGGCACAGCACCACACCCCAAAGGGAACAACAATTTCTTCCATTATCCTAGGAACACCATTCCAATTTGACGACAGCCCTTAGGTAACATACTTTCAGCACTCTGATCATCTGGAACATACAATGGGGCCTAGGCCTGGTGACCTCCATACGGAAAGGCCCAGCACTGACCTCCACTGGTCCCCTATATAGGCAACACTCTGATCCAGAGGACCAAAAAAAAGATACATACATACTATACAGAGGCACCCAGCCCTGACCCCCACATTACACACTCTCTTCATGTCAATGCAATAAAATGTCATTAACATGAAGAGAGTGGGCTTCTCAGTAATTTTGGGCTTCTCATCCCCTTCACATTAAGGTATATGTCTGTGTGATGTTAGCTTCAGAAATGAGAGGGGTCAATGTGATTTCTAAGTTTCTTTATGATCTTCTACATTTCATAGAAAGTCCATTGAAATTTCTAATTACTCAGTTGGGACTAAGGAGTAAGAGTAGCATGGCTACTTATTTTAAATTGAAGTGTTTTATAAAGATATGAATGTAGCCAAGATTTTCCCTTAGCCAATGGAAGACAACCCCCTGAAACAAAGGCCATTCACACTGTGGTTCATGTGGAGCAAGATGGAGACTGGGCATTGTAGGCAGTGCCATGCTGCCGACACTATCTTTTTATGTTCTTTAACTTCTACATGTCATAGAAAGTTCATTGAAAGTTCAAATTACTCAGTTGGGACTAAGGAATAAGACTAGCATGGTTACCTATTTTAAATTGAAGAATTTTATAAAGATATGAATGTAGCCAAGATTTTTTTTGCTTCCAGGTAATCCCTTAAGTGTCTGCACTGAACTCAGCACAGTATATTGCATTGACCCCAGGAGGACATTCAACTGCTACACTGATCTTCAAGATGTCTTCTGCCAGTGGAAAAAAGTAAGTCTTAGGGTTATTTTCAGGATACAATGTTTTTTGTTAATGTTCAATGTAGCTTCAGTTAGTAAGTAAGGAATGAAAGGTCAGTCATTTATTATTTTTTCCCCTCTCTTTCAGGAAACCACACAGACATGAACTCATGTGTTCTCTCTGTATGAAGTCGCAGTCAGCTCTGTCTACTCATCTGAAAAGGACTCATTTGATGACCTCAAAGGAACAACTGACAAAGGCCATGGAGGACGCAAAGACGTCTTCCAAATTATTCCTTAAAATGGGTAGGACATGGGACTACAATCTCCTTAAGGCCACTATCCTTAATGAGGAGGCCACAAACAGGATGGTGGATCTGCTGAAGGCGAGAGGTTTCTATGTCTACAACATCCCAAGTCCTGTGAATGCAGTTGTTCCTTCTCCCCCGCAAGAAGTTGAACAATAAGAAATGGTGAGTGAACCCCCAGGTCCTTCTTCCCCAGTGGAATCTGATGAGAGATATGAACTGTGAGTAAAAATTTTGAAATGTATTTTATTAATTGTTAAGTTGTTGTAAATGTTGTTGTATATGTTTTTGCCTTATTGTAACCCTATGTTTTACATTAAGCTGTGAATGCCGCATTTAAGCCTTTGTTAATCCTGGGGTTTGGTATTTTGAACTTATAGAATTCATGTGGCAAGGCCCTCTTCCCTACTTCAGTTAGAATTTTAGTCAATTTACCCTGAGACATATTTTGTTGCCTATTAATTGTGATTGTTTTGTTTTTTTACTTGTAGTGGGAATCATGCAAACTGGTCTGCTCCAGTGAGGAAAAGAATGCAGGCAGCATTCACCGGAAACAATGTATTTACTCAATACTTATTTACCTCTATTTTCCATTACCAGGGCTATTGAATATTTACAAACTCATCGTGCATTTTTTTTCCTTAGGTACAAATGCCCAAAGATAAGCAACCAGCTGGCACGGCAGTCCTTCGAGACAGCAACAAAACACGGCTTGAAGTCCAATGAAAAGTCCATCATGACTGATTATTTGGCCCATTCAGACACCACTGCTGAAAAGCATTACCGCATGCATCAGTTTCACAATATTGTGCGGGCACGCAGACTGCTTATGCGGTTAGCGGGGAACTCAGAGTAAGTACAATCAGATATTATACAGAGCACATCAAGGCAAACTGTACCACTTGTCTTTGCTTTAAAGAAACGATTTGGCACTAATAAACTGTTTCTAATTTGTAGTTCTGACTTAAATGAATCGGGACAACCAAAGACAAGGACCAGACTGACAGCGGCCTACCTGAAGTTGCTAGAAACCTATCCTGTGATGGTGGACGGGACAGTCCCAAAGAATGCTGCCCGGGTGAAGCTGACAGGGGAGCACAGCGAAGTCTGCTATAACAGATGGAGGAGTGACCAGCTTCAGTTGCGGATTCGGCATGTATAATTAATAAGTATAATTAATAATACAAACGTTTCATTAAGTAATTTGAATTACTGTTCAGATTTTGACTATATTTTGAGGTGACAGTAATTATTCTACTTAACTTTATGATATTTCTCATTTTAAAATAGTGCAATGCATTCTATGAATAGTGAATAGTACATACAAACAGTGTATTAAAATGCAGCTGCAGATGTGAACTAATAAAACGCTTTTGTACATTTTTAAGTTCATACATTTTATTTTTATTGTTTTGATTGCTGTGTAACTACATTTTGAAACCTATTCAGGTGTCAATAAAATATTTTAATCTTCTTAAAATCTGTGGGGGTTTTTTTACATGAAGAGAGTGGCCTCTAAATAACTTTCTTTCTGTTATCATGATAGGCTCACCAGATTTGATGTTAACATCCAGACAAAGAAGAATATATTTTTTGTGATGTATGGTTCATTTTCTGGAGGCAGAACTAACCCTAAGAAAATCATTGGGTTGACCGTTAGGGTTAGGATTCACCATTCAAGACAAATTACACTCCCTTTTCTGAAAATATGTGTTAGTGTAATAGTAAGACACAATAAAATGTCACTGACATGAATAGAGTGGGCTTCTCTGTAGTTTTGTCCTCTTCTGATATCATGATAATCTCCTAACATTTGATTATATTTACAGTATAAAGGAAAGTCTTTTTTGTGGTCCATTAAACTGACCACTTTTTGCCATTGTATGCAAGGTACACAAATGACACAGATGCCATTCAACCCTTTTTTACTCAGGGGACCATGTCCTTCACAATAAGCTATTCTCCATCTCTGTGTGATGTTCGCTTCAGAAATGAGTTGGGTGTATATGTTCTCTCTTTCTGCCATAGGAAATGCATTGCCTACTGCTCTAACTTCACCACAGTGGCAATGCAGTTTAAAATTGATTCAGCAATGTGTTATCCATCACATGCCATCAGGCATCTCTGTAGATTACCTGTGTCAATTCATGGCTTCCTATGATAAAACGTGGTTGCTCAGTCTGACCACAAGGTATTTTCCTGTTGGCAGAACTAACCCTAACCCTAGTCCTGTTATCATGATTTTTTCTTAAGCTTTAGACTGCTTAGTTTCTTCTATGAAATGACAAGAGAGTGAGAGTTGTCAGATGCAATAGAGCCATTCCATTCCTTTCAACATTGATGAAAGTGTTGTAAAACGAGTTGTTCACCTTAAGCCCAGCCATTGATTTGGCAAGCTCAACTCTGCCTTCCTTCCTTGATCCTTCCCCCAGCCCCTTCACCCTCAGCCTGAAATTTTCTGAGGGACAGTATGGTAACGGTGCCCCTCTAGTGTCCATTCTTTGTAACTGCTTCAAATTTAATTACCTAAGGGATCTGCTGGCTTTGATGTTTCAAAGTGGACAGGTAATAGAAACATGGGTCTGTGTACATGTTCCACATAATATCATTACATAGTGCAGTAATAAGTCTGTGACACAAACTATGAGTTAGTATAGTTGTTTAGTGCAATTACTTGTACACATAACTGTCATCTTAATCATCTCAAACCACAGGGCAATTATCAGCATTAGGAGAAATAATTTTGCTGTGGCCTTTTAAACAGTTAGACTTATATCATGGTGTATTAATAAGCCACTGGTCATAACATCTACTGAAGGCCAGTGTGGTGTCGATGCTTCACTATTGTCTTTCCTTTCAGGGAACAACCCCTTAACCCTAATCCCAGTCCTTTTTAAAGACAATCCTTCAGTCAAATGCTTTCCAATACGAGAATCCACAAGTCTCAGTGACATATGCTTCATTTTCTGGAGGCAGATATAACCCTAACCCTAATCCTGTTATCATGACAGGCTCACCATTTTTGATGATTACATCAAGATAAAGGAAAATATAACCGTTTTTCCTAACCTTTAAACCGTTCAGTTATCTCTTTTAAATGACAGGAGATTGATTGTGGTCAGATGAAATAGTGCCATTCCATTCCTTTCAACACAGATGACAGAGTTGTAAAACCAGTTAGGGTTAATATCATTACATAGTGAAGTTATATGTCTATGACAAGAACTGTGAGTTAGTATAGCTGTTTAGTGCAATTACTTGTACACAAAACTGTCACCTTGATCATCTCAACCCACAGGACAATCAGCATTAGAAGAAATCATACTGCTGTTGGCTTTTAAAATTAGTCTTAATTCATGGTGTATTAATGAGTCCATGATAAGAACAACAAGTTATTATAGTGGTTTTGTGCAATGAAAGGTACGCATAGCTGTCATCTTGATAATGTAAACCCACGGGATGATGATCAACATAAGGAGAAAATATTTTGCTGTAGTAAGCCTTTGGAATGAGCTATGAATTAACACATCTCATGCATGTATACAGATAAGGTAAACACAAATAGAAAATGTTTAATTCAAACAAATGTCCATTGCGGCTGTGTGTACGAGGCCACTGGGGATAATGTCAGTCCTAATAGGAGAGTTGCTCATTTAGAATGTTATTTCCAATATGTTCCCAATCTCAACACATCTGCTGCCTCTATCCAGATAAGGTAAAAAAAATTAAAAGATTAAACTCAAACAAAAGTTAATTTTGTTTGTGTGTGTGATAGGCCACTTGGGATACAACCAGTGATAACTAGAAATCGACTGTCGGAACGTCCAACCCAAAACTGTTATGCACACAAAGAAAATGTTGTCCAGTAATGATGCACTGTAGTTTGCATTATGTACAGACAAACAGTGCCTGGAAGTTTTTTCTGTATTTCACATTTGGAAGCCTAAATCATAGCAGAGTGAAGAGCTGAGGGACATTTTGAATAATGACTCACTGTCTGAAAACGGCAAGGCAAATTATCCGGGCCTAACTCAACACATATGTTAAGAATATGAAAAATTATTATACGTATGAAATCTGAATACAGAAATGCAGGCCTGAAGTAATTACTGTAAATCGCTATCAGACAGAATTTTGAATTTTAAATTGTAAATATCACCATATGTGATGCGCCTCAACATATGTGTTGAGATGATCGAAACATATTTTGATGTTAGAACCTCACTGCAAAATAGCCTACGTTTTTATATATTGAAGTTGTTGTCACTCTTAAATAGAGTAAGCTATGCGATCACAAATATTTTCAAATGAAATCGGAGAATGTTTTGCTTAACCTCTTGTCTTTTTAATTTCATTAAACAAACAAATTTGGGAAATTACTTAAAGAACACGCATGTTCTTTGGTGTATATTGAAATATAATTTAATAAATGAACACATAAATCCAATGTGCCTGTGTGATTTTGTGCTCCGTTGGAATGCATTAATTATTAAAGCAAAAGTTGGTCGCTTTTTGATCAGTGGGCGAAAGACTCATGAGATACCTGGTGAATTTCTCTCTTATCTCGGGGATGTTTAATCTTTGATGTCCAAGCCGTTCTCTCGCCATTCAAGGTCGCTGCTCTCTTATACACCCTTGGGTTGGAAGAGGTGTATGATAGTGAACGCGTGAACCATTCTTCGCAAACGGCTCTAACATGTCATTCTAGTTCTCTGCTCTCTCGGTGCACCGTCCTATGGTTGCCAGTCATGTATAATCTACTTCATCGGTGTCATTCTGCATTTGTCATACCTGCTCCAGAGCCCAGACTAACTTTTTTTTAAATAGGAGGAACTAGAGTGAATTGATGTGATGACAGAGGATAGAAATAGAAAATCCCACACAAGCACTAGAAATACCTGGCCAGGGCCACGGAAAAGACCGGTAGACTATGTACAGAGATAGGACAATCGACAGCTATCTTTGACATTGTTTTCACATAGTGGATTCGAAAAATAAACTCAAGCTGAAATCCTCAGAAGTCTGAGAAACGGACGAACGGCTCACCGCCTTTACCCAATATAAGGGGAGACGTTATGAACCTAGCGCACAAACGAGCTCAATCTAGTGAATATATTCAACGCACTTATCCTTGGGGTATGTTTCCGCATTGCCGAATGGTCATTGTTTACAAACAGTAAAATAAACACGTCATATTCGCCTTACTCGTTCATGCGATGGTGGCTCCGGAATGAAGCATCAATTTAAGAATCTTAAAAAAATAGTTTTACACCCAGAGTGAAATCTGAGAACAAAGTAAGACGCGGGGAGAGGCATCTATAGATCGTCATCAGATTGGTATCCAACGACAACGGACGGGTTTAATTGTATACTACAGTATGTTTTTACACACTGAAATGAATGTCATGGCTAAATGGTGAAAGCCGTGTGTACGCAAATATCTTCAAATAATTTGGACAATCTACAATTTAACCCCTTGTGTATTGTTTGATTATATTAAACATTCCATAAACATTCATTCAATAGTTCCATAAACATTCATAAACGTCTAAACTTCGGCTTCCTAAACAACGGGTTGGTGAGAGCGAGAAGGGAACGCACCCTATGCTAAATCTTCGGCTTTCTAAACTTCCGGTTGGTGAGGGACAGAAGGAAACACCCCCTATGCTAAAACTTCGGCTTTTTAAACTTCGGGTTCAGAAGGCCGATTCTGAAACCAATAAAATACCAGGAGGGGAGTGGCAATTCCAGAACTAGGACAGCGGAGAGCGAATTGTTCACATCGGATTCACATACT
>JACXGI010018429.1:0-13264 GCA_016801175.1 Esox masquinongy | reverse complement strand
CAGAGATTGGCACGTCTGGCCTCCTCTCTGGCGGTGAAGTTAGCCGGAGTTTGAGAGCCAGAACACAGGGGTTCCTGCGTCTGCAACATCTTCATCGACGTCTACGCAGAGAGGAGGCCAGACGTGCCAATCCATCACCGGATTTCTGGTTCCATGGAGATCAATGAACCAACCTTGTGGATCCCCCAGGTCCCTGGCCTGTCATCCTGTTAATGAATTTCCAATAACATACCACACTGGAAATATATATACTAAGGTTTACTGTACTAATTGGGGCTCTGACAGTCCGTCCACCTTTTGCAGACTATTTGGAAGGTCAGACATACATAAAGGAACCATCTCTGCCATTCACCGTTCCACTAGCTAGGAACTTCTATCATTGGTCAAAACTGCAAAGACGCCCTCTTGGGAACCCCTCGTATTGCAGGATGTAGACAGCCAGGGCGCTCAATTTGTCTGTTTGTAACTGTTGTGCAGGGTCAGTCTCTGTGTGTGTGTGTGTGTGTGTGTGTGTGTGTGTGTGTGTGTGTACCTGTAACTGTCCATTTCGGGTGGTGCAGGGTCCGTCTCAATGACTCTCCAGGTGATGACTAGACAAGGGGTGGGGTTCTGGATACGGGCCAGGTGGACTACAGGCTTCTGGGGGATGGAGTGGGAGGCGGCCTCCAGTGGGAGGGAGGAGGGAAAGGGTGTGGAGGGCAGAGGGGGGAGACGAGACAGCAGGTCACTCTTACAGGGAGGGGGAGAGGGAGCAGGGGGGAAGGAGGAGATGGGAGGAGGAGACGTTTCCTCTGTCTTAATGGTGTTCTCTGTTTTAACCGGAGTCAGCGGAGCGTCCAGGGCAGGAGATGACACTGCTGGTGAGGTCACTGGGATGGCTTTAGGCTCCGCCTTCTACAGATAAAATGGGAGAAAACCTTTTCATCGACTGTATATTAATCTACTGTACATTATCTAATGTATATTATCTATTTGAAACATATTACTTTTTTTGCCATCAATCTACGCACAGTACCCCACAAAGTCAAAACATTTTTTTACATTTGGGCCATTTTACTGACAACACCTAAATATCTTTTTTACATAAGAATTCAGACCCTTTATAAGTCTATAACAAAATAACTTTTAAAAATAAGAGTAGGCACTGGATACACTGAGCACACTACCAAGTAAACCTAACTCAACAAATTACAATGAAGTAAACCCAACTCAACAAATTACAATGAAGTAAACCCAACTCAACAAATTACAATGAAGTAAACACAACTATAAGGGTTACAGTAACCTAGACAAGTTAATGGATTTGTCCCAAACACAATGTGATAAGGAGACATAAGAGGAGCGCTGAAACTTACAGGGAATTGAGGAGCCAGAACAGGAGGTGGAGAAGGAGGATGACATAGAATGGGCGGAGGAGAAGAAAGAATAGGAGGAGGAGGAGAGGTGCTGTGCGTTTTTCCATTCCTTTCCTCTTCCTTCTTCTTGTCCGGGAGCATTGACCTCTTACTATTTGCCATCTGGTGAGACAAACAACACATCACAGACAAGCAGTTCCTATCTGAACGTCATCAGTAGGGGGGTGTGTGTGTGTTACATGAGTGTGTAGTGTGGTGTGAATATGTAGTGTTATATGAGTGTGTACATGGATGTAGTGTACACTGATCAGCCATAACATTATGACCACCTGCCTAATATTGTGTAGGTCCCCCTTTTGCCACCAAAACAGTCCTGATCCGTCCACACATGGACTCCACTAGACCTCTGAAGGTGTGCTGTGGTATCTGGTACCAAGATGTTAGCAGTAGATCCTTTAAGTCCTGTAAGTTACGAGGTGGATCGGACTTGTTTGTCCAGCACCTCCCACAGATACTCGATACTCACTTTTTTACAGGGGTCAGCATGGGCACCCTGTCTGGTCGGCGGCTACGCAGCCCCATACGCAACAAACTGCGATGCACTGTGTGTTCTGACAACTTTCTATCAGTACCAGCATTAACCTTTTCAGCAATTTGAGCTACAGTAGCTCGTCTGTCGGATCGGACCATGGGCCAGCCTTCGCTCCCCATGTGCATCAGTGAGCCTTGGCCGCCCATGATTCTGTTCACCGCTTTTCCTTCCTTGGACCACATTTGATGGGTACTGACCACTGCAGACCGGGAACACCCCACAAGGGCTGCAGTTTTGGAGATGCTCTGACCCAGTCGTCTAGCCATCACAATTTGGCCCTTGTCAAAGTCGCTCAGATCCTTAAGCTTCCCATTTTTCCTGGTTCTAACATCAACTTTGAGGACAGAATGTTCACTTGCTGCCTAACATATCCCACCCACTGACAGGTGCCATGATAACGAGATTATCAATGTTATTCACTTCACCTGTCAGTGGTCATAATGTTATGGCTGATTGGTGTATGTGTGTGTTATATGCATGTGTAGTGTGTGTGAATGTGTAGTGTGTGTGCTATATGAGTGTGTAGTGTGTACAAGGTTGTGGTGTGCTCGGGCCCAGTGTGTAGACTTTATCCGAGAACCAAACCGAGCTCCGCTGGTCCAAACCGAGCTCCGCTGGTCTAACTGTAATGTGCAGTCCCACTGTTTAGCCTCAGTCTTCTAATGTTGTTTTGCAACTAAAGTAGCAGGATATAAGCTACTCTTTAGCTGCGAAGCGTGGATTACATTGAAACTCATGAATTACATTGAAACTTGTTAAATCTCTACAAAAACACGGTTCTCCTCTACAGCGACCCCTGTATAATCTCTGTGGACTCCGCTTACTTTCATGTCATCTGAAGTGAAAACAAATATTTTTAACCACTTGGTGTGTCTTTGTCCACCTGGTTGAACAGCGGATCTGAAAATCTTCACCAGCCCTGCTAGTAGAGGACTATCCAGGTCTACTTTGTGACAACTGCTTATGGACAACCGCTTCCAAAAACGTTGGGACGCTGTGTAAAATGTAAAGAAAAACAGAATGCAATGAGGTGCAAATCATTTAAACCCTATATTCAATAGAAAATAGTACAAAGACAACATATTAAATGTTGAAACAGTGAAATGTTAATGTTTCTTGAAAATACAGCTCCGGAAAAAATTAAGAGACCACTGCACCTTTTTCTTTCCTTTCCAAAAAAGTCGAAGAGGAAGGTTTTGAGTGAGGAACAGAAGGGTTAAAATTAAGAGACCACTGCAAATTGAACGCTTCTGTTCCTCACTCAAAACTTTCCTTTTCAACTTTTTTGGAAAGGAAAGAAAAAGGTGCAGTGGTCTCTTAATTCTTTCCGGAGCTGTATATGCCCACTTTGAATTTGGTGCCAGAAACACATTTCAATAAAGCTGGGACAAGGGCAACAAAAGACTGGAAAAGTTGTGTAATGCTAAAAAAACAAGAAACCAGGCAAGCCTAGTTCAGCGGGCCCGCAACAGAAAATGTTCCTACCTCGAGTTTCGAACCCGGGTCGCCCACGTGAAAAGCTATGTCGTTAACCACTACACCACAGAACTGTACACTTGCCTGGTGTCAGTATAGCCTCTTGTCTCTATCCTGAACAAATCCTCTTTTGCCACTACCCGTTTTAATAGTTAATTGGCCATTTGTGAATGACACTGATACAGTTAAACTGACTAACATTTCTTACTAAGTTTACCTCCACCACAAATAGCGTCTATGTATGGCGTTTGCCACTGGCCGTTTTAACAGCGTATTAGCCAGTAATAAGCTTTACCGGTATCTACTAACTTACTGGAATAGTCATAAGAATTGAGCAATTGCTAGCGAGTCTGACAAAGCTATTTCATTTCATGACATAAGAACGTATTTTTTTCTTTCATGGCAAAACAACATACTTTTTTCTTTCATTCGTGAATGACATTTATACAATAACTATCAATAAAGGTGACGATAACTAACTTTTTTATCAAGTGAAAAGACGAGAGAATCGTGGAATCTACCAGAAATAATAAATGTCGTTGCTCTCAATAAATTCGAACTTAGGTCTTCACATGAGAGGCACTGTCTTTAACCACTACGCCACGGCATTACACGCTTCAGCAGTTGCTAGACTCCATTCAGGATTGTGTTAAACTGATTAATGTTTCTTATTAAGTTTACCTCCACCGCAAATAGCGTCTATGAACTGTATTGCTTTTGCCACTGGCTGTTTTAACAGCTTGTTAGCATGTAATAGGCTTACTAGTATCTAACTTCCTAGGAATAATCATAAGAATTGAGCAATTGCTAGCGAGACTGAAGATGAACTATTCCATGCCAGAAACAGTCGCAATATAACCGTATACAGTTTCAGGTTCGGTTATAGCCAGCGAAGTTTTCGTCAATAAGGAATAATTTACAATCCGTACTTCGCTTCGCCTGCGAGGAGATACGAACTCGAGACCTATAGTTCACAAGTCCGCTTCTCTAACCGCTACGTCTAACCGCTTTGGAGCAACATATGCTGCCATCAAAACTACGTCTTTTCAGGTAAGGCCTTGATTATTTCAGCAAGACAACAACATGGCTCCATATCACAGCTGGCATCAAATTCAAAATGGGCATGTATTTTTCCAAAAACAATTATTTGCACATTATTGCATTCTATTTTTATTTGCATTTCATGCAGCGTCCCACTTTTTCTGGAACCGGGGTAAAAAATACATTTAATTTTACTGATTTCATAATTATCATCCTCTCTCTAAATTGTATGGCCTAGCTAAAGTTCTGGACTCACTGTAAAATATACAGTTTCATGAACAGATGGTTTTAGAACTGGACACAGTATTATTAATGCAACTACACTGGTTCTAAATTGTATTGTCAAAACCTTGGATTAGAAATGAAATGGCTTTCTGTATAGCTGAAAGGCTTTCTATGGCCTTGTCTTTCAAAAGACATTCCTGAGTTTTTGGTGAAGAAGCTAAAGATTTATTTTATAGAAACACTTCGGTTGGCTGGGACTCCCGGAATTCCTGTGGAGCCTCACATTTTATTATGGCTGTATATAAGTTTAAAAGAAAATTGTGTGTGTGAAAGTTTGCACCAGTAATTAATCTCAAAGCTACATGACACACTGAATCAAGAGGTTTCAATACTAATGCTGAAGCATACACACAGCATTATTTAGCACTGACAAAAGTGCCTTGCACAATGTTGTCTCTATGCTGAGAGGACAGACATGAGTAGGCTGTCTTGCAAAAACTTCCAAAGTCTTACCACAAAAATGAATTTGAACATGCTCTTAGAACTGGTGGTTCAAAAGTTTGATAAATTACCTTTTTATTGTAAATTGTGATCAACTGTGAAAGAGAACTACGTCTGTTTGACTCTTTGCAATAAAAAGTCATAAATATGCATGCATAGTGGACGTACCAGTATGTAGTGTGTGTGTGTGTGTGCGTGCGTGCGTGCGTGCACCCCCGGGTGTTACCATATTCTGTCTGAATCCATCCATGGTCTTCTTGTGCTCTGCGATCTCCTCCTCATCAGAATCACACCTGTACAGACAAACATTTATATCCAACATCATATAACGGTCCTGAAATGCTGATCTGTTTAGGTAAATATATGGGCCGTTCCATGAATAAAGGGGCCCACAGGACATGTCAACCGGTTGTTTTCAACATTTAAACATGATTTTCTGGCAGCTTCGAGAAAATATCTACTGACAGCTTTACATTTTTTGTTACAAGAAAAACATTTCTGACATTTATCAACTGGTCTTCCAGGCAATCAGATCAGCTTGTAAAAATGTAATGTGATTGGTTAAAAGATGCCTGTTAAGTTCAAGGACAATGGTGGCAGTCTGGCTAACTAGTGCATGGCTCTGCTGCCCTGATGCCGAGCCATTTGAACAATACAGCAGCGTTTGAAAGGAGGAAGCTCTCACTGGTTACTCCATATGTAGAAACAGAGAAGAATCATATCACTGAAGCCCCAACTGAGATTCCCACACACAGCAAGTGGGTCTGTTTGGTACATTAAAATATTACATTGTCCAGCAACACACTGTATAAATGAAAACCCTGGTGTGAGTTTGTAGTGTGTACATGTCTCTGTGTTTGTAGTGAGTATGCATGTCTTTTTGTCCGTTTTTAGTGTGTGTGTGTGTGTGTGTGTGCATTTACCTGACAAGGTCCACAAAGCTTGGTCCTCTATCAGTCTCTGTCAGGTCCACTGGTCCAGAAGCAAACTGCTTCTGGAGATGAACACACATTCAGCACTACACACTGATTACTGAAGATTTAAAAACGTAGTTATTATTCTATGGTAATAACTAAACATTTAGAAACATCCTCATTATTTTATGGTAATAACTGAACATTTAGAAACATCCTCGTTATTTTATGTTTTATGGTAATTACTGAACATTTAGAAACATCCTCATTATTTTATGGTAATAATGGAACATTTAGAAACTATTATTTCATGGTAAAAACTGAACATTTAGAAACATTCTCATTATTTTATGGTAATAACTGAATAGTTAGAAACATCCTCATTATTTCATGGTAATAACTGAACATTTAGAAACATCCTCATTATTTTATGGTAATAACTGAACATTTAGAAACATCCTCATTATTTTATGGTAATAACTGAACATTTAGAAACATCCTCGTTATTTTATGTTTTATGGTAATTACTGAACATTTAGAAACATCCACATTATTTTATGGTAATTACTGAACATTTAGAAACATCCTCATTATTTTATGGTAATATGGGATGTGGTCTGCATGTTAGTCTGTGCTTACGCGTCTTACCGGACTCTGTGTTACTTTGACCCCTGAGGTCCCCAGCATCCTGACATACGCAATGGCAGCATCCCCCCTCCTCTTCACTTTCTTTATATGAGCCTGACATGCAGAGAGGGAGACGGTTGAGGAGAGAGAAGGTGAAGAAAATAGTTTATGTTACTTAAAGTGACAAAAGGGACCAGTAATTAAGTCAGAACAGTCAGCACGCACGCACGCACGCACACACTTTCACATCTTCATCGCATCATTCTCCATGCCTACACTGGCAATAAAAAAAATAACTAAAATGCAAAAAGTGAAGACTTTCCATACAGCGCAAAGAAGAACAGAAACATCTGTTAAGTTATGGTTGCGTTTCCTTCAGTGAGTTCAGCGACAACAGGTCAACAAAGACTTCTTGCCCAAGGTCCGAGTTCAAAGGTGTGATGTGCCGTGCATTACTGGCGGCTCCACCCCTGACTGATGAAGAGTGTTCCAGAGTCCCAGAGTGAGGGCCAAGATGACCTTCCGGATAGCTGGGTCCCCGACAGGCTCAACCTCCCTGCGGCCGTGACCGACGTGGTTGCAGTGGGTGTTATAGTGAGATGCTATAATACCGATGTCGCGCCGCATTCCTTTCATTCAGGAAATGGTTACTACCGTCGTAAATGTTCCAGAGACAATGACGGATACAGGTGCGCACGCACACACGCACGCGCACACACACACACAGTACCTCCAGTTTACGTATGGTGATGTCAAAGTTGGGTTCACACTCCAGCCGTTGGACCCGCTCCAGCAGAGACTCCATCTTGGAATTGGACTGTTTCAGGGTGCTGGTGACTTCCTGCTGGAGCAGACCCTGTACCTAGAGACAACATAAACCATGTCCTCAAAAGACCCTGTACCTAGAGACAACACAAACCATGTTCTCAAAAGACTCCCTATCTAGAGACAACACAAACCATGTCCTCAAAAGACCCTGTACCTAGAGACAACACAAGCCATGATCTCAAAAGACTCCGTACCTAGGGACAACACAAACCATGTTCTCAAAGCTGATTCTCCCAAATGTCTTTTACTAAGACGAACCGTAAACACAGAAGCAACCAAAGCATTTCCAATACGTCAGCAGGAATTGCAGAAAGTCCAGACTTTTCAGTGTGTTTCATATTTTCATGCAACTTCAGGATATTTTTGTGTATTGTTACTTACAACTACTGATCAGGCCCAAGTTCTCCCCACAGCTGATAACTCCAACAACCCACAATTACATTACATTAAGAATAACATTTAAAAAGACTTGAGACCTTAGACTTCACTATGAAAAAACATAAACAAGGAGCACATCTTTAAGATCATTAAAAGAAAAGTACAAACATTATCCAGTGAAAGAGCAGTTTCACATTTCCGATGTGTGTTAAGTCATTGGTTGAAAAGCGTTATTAACATTAACAGTTCCTGGTTGACAAAGATGAGCGACAATGGCTGCAGAATAAAAATAAAAAGCTCGGGTACTTCGTTATGTTTACATTTTCCAAAGAAAACAAAGAAATAAACTGTACTTAACCATTTAAGAGAATTAACCAAAATTACCCATCTCAAATTAAGTGTCAAATTTATTAGTACTCTTATGTTCAGTGCTTTGTGTGCCCTCCCTCCATTGACAAGGAAAACGGCACAGAGCTTTTACATTGTAGTTCTGATTGGAGAATCCATTAGAATGGATCTCAGACCATTACTTCATAGAGCTGCACGACTCATCAAACTGACACTGCTAGCGAAAAACTCTGTTTTAAGCTAGCAAGTGGCACAGAGATATTGTTCTATGTACATAACAGCCTGGTGATTATGAGTTTCAGCTTCCAGTTTGGTGCCTGCCGACATAAGACGGGAGAAAATATCGCCCAAGGGTTGAAAACGTTTGCCTAAATTCTGGCGCAAACGTAGCAAACGCCTTTGCATTGATTAAGCAGATAGGACAAAAGTGTTTTACACACTTTCAGTATATACAGCTATGTTTTGGGAAATGTCAATGTTTGAGTTATTTGTTTATATCCTGCCCCAGATCTATGCCAGGACACTATTCTCAGAGGTCTACAGATTTCCATGGAAATTGATTTTCCATGGCTTGTTTTTTGCTCTGACATGAACTGAAGTCTGGGACCTTATATAGACAGGTGTGTGATTTTCTAAATAACATCCATTTAATATAATGTATCCCAGGTGGAGTCCAATGAAGTTTTAGAGACATCCCAAGGATGTCAAAGGACACAGAATGCATCCGAGCTCAGTTTCGAGTGTCATTTTCAATAAAAACAATTCTATGTATGTGTTTTACCTTTGTCATTACGCAGTATTATATGCAGACTGACAAGGAAAAAATTACAATCCATTATAAAGTCTATAACACAACCACATTTCGAGAAAGTGAAAGCACCTAAATGCATTGGAAGCAATTGTAATTTTTCACCACAGACAGACAATCCAGAAGTCATTCTTCAGTGGTGACAAACAGGAGAAGACAATCCTGACAACTGGCCTGCTTACCTCATACTTTGAAAATCTCTTGGCTGGCTCCTGAGAGTCCGGTGACCCTGTTTCATTGTCTCTCCTCCGCTTCCTCATCTTGCTGGAATGAACACCGATGTTGACCTCAGAAGCAGGACTGGACATTAATGCTCGTCCTCTCGACCAACTAAATGATGGGGCAAGCAGAATATAGATAAGGTTACCTGCATTAACAAGAACAAATTACCAACGGAGTACAATAAAGGACAACTCCTCCAAGGCAACCCATTGCTCCAGAACACACTGGTCCAATCAAAATGCCATAGCTGCAACCTGTTGAACAAGGATTGGATCAGTGTCCTGAAAAAAAAATACTGTTGGGTTTTGGGCTACTTCTATTCATGCAATTTTTTTCAAGTATTTGCATTTGACTGTGACCTGCCAACTATCAGACAGTGAGGCAGCCTGTTTCGGAAGGGGATTGGTCACTCCAGTGTTATGGTAGTTTTTTTTTGTTCAAACCATGTGAACTAATTAATAAAACTCTGGATTTCATTATAGAACATATATTGTGTTGGACATTTTGGCTGAACCAGGCAAACTTACATTAGCAAGATGTTTTCAAGTGGAATGTCCATGCCCGACATTGGCTGAGGGCTCATTGTAGTTCATGGACCTCTGCTTGAGTTCTCCGCTCACTCCAAGCTATAGACAAGCTCTTCTATACATAACATCTGCCACTAATCTAAGTACATCATTGTAAATGAGAATTGGTTTAATAACAAACATGTTTAATTAACAAGTTAGTTGGAATAGCTAATGCTGGGGGACATGGGATTTGAATTGCTTAAAAGTGTCTAAAAAGTCAATGCCAAGCTCTGCAGCATGATGATATAGAACTCAAACTCCATGGGTCATTCCATTAAAGCTTCAATAATCTTAAAGTAGTCAACGGGATGGGACATTCAATGGCATTGGCTGTCCCCTCCTCAACGTTTAGATCGTCTCAATGACACAGCCCGTATCCTCACGCAACATTGGGAAGTATAATGCATCTTCCATCTCCAGACTGATCAATTATTTCACGTTTTTATTATACCAGTTCCGTCAATTGGGAACACGTTGTTATTTACCATAACGGACCGGGAAGAGGCGAAATACCAAATGTGTGGTAGATACCAAGCAACGCTAGCTGGAAGAAAATGCTGCAGCTAATCTTTTTTTTTTTTTTACAATCAAATATCTGCCTGTTACTACCGCAGTCGCCATAGATCAAAACGATAACAGTGTAAAGACAGTATCAAGCGAACATTACATTAGCTAGCCAAACATTGCGTCTGACCCAATTATGACTTTAAATAAACAGTGTTTACATAAATTACTCAGTTCACCCCGAAAACCTTTGTATTACCACAGGCATGCGACTAGAACTAAACTAACGGCCAGCCAACATCTCAAACTCGCTAATATATCTAGCTAGCTAGCTAGCTAACTAGCAGCTCAGTTTGTCGACTACCATAGAACAACGTCTTGTGTACAGCGGGCTATTCTTTTCGTGGGCATTCATTTTTCAGTCCTCAACTCCACTAAGTAGGCTACTCACCTACTCCAGCTAACTAGCTAGCTTAAGTACTGAAGGTTTGCATGGATGCAGCCTACGCTTAAGACTCAGGCAATCATTCCGATATAAAGTATTAATAAAAGACCGATAAATAAAGTGTTATACAAACCTACGGCTAGTACAAACCTCAGCAGCTAGTTCTCTTCTAAAAAGAAGTTGGGGGGAGATAAAGAATTCAGCTCTTTCTAACTCTGGTCCGGGCAGAAAATACAGTGGTGGGAGGAGCTACCAGAAAATTCCAAATCTCGCGGAACTCATAAAACATCTGTGCAAACGAAAACCCTTCCACAAAAGCCAAACTTGCCAGTTTCATTAAACGATTTCAGAAGATCCGTTTACTTGACATTCTCATCCATTTAGTTGAATTAAAACATGTTACATGCGTTTAGTTTAGTGTCCGTGATTCATTACTCAGAACGTGAAGCGACACGTCCACCGGGCATATCCAACACTGACTCTTGCTGCTTGTCCCATTCTCACAAGACCAACCCTAATTACCGAGAAATAATGAACATATTATTTAGCACTGTTAAGATAAGATAATGAAACGGGTCTCACAACCACAATATTTTATAGAGGAATTTGGTAACATAGTTCTGTAGTCATCAACCTTTTAGTAAAAATAGAGTACATTTAGTATCTACTTTACGCTACATAATACGGTGAGCCCTGTCTGAATGTACTGTTTTTCCAACATCTTTCTCACTGAATTTGCTTGGATCGTTTTGTCAGTTTTTGTTTATTTTATATTTATTTTCCTTTAATGTGTTCTGCAGGATTTTTACTGTTTTCCAGAGTTTTGAAGGGCATCTATTATGGGTAGATAATTTACTTAGTAGTCTTCTTTTGCTTTTCTAATAAGTAATAGCCTTCCAGTCCGAGATAGAAGTTGCTTTTCTAGCATTTGCCCATGCCACATTTCACAATGCCACATATAGAGCTTCTGATATTTCAGAAATAAACCAGGGACTGGATCTGACTGGATCTTGACTCTTCTGAGATGTTCAGTTGGGTTTAAAGGAGTTTAAATACTTCTGTCATTACGGGGTATAGTGTGTAGATTGATGAGGAAAAAATGTATGAATAAATTTTAGAATAAAGCTGCAACATGAGAAAATTTGGAAAAAGTGAAGGGGTCTTAATATTTTCCAAATGTACTGTGTATACTGTAACACTATATAAAATACACCCTATAAAGCTATAATGTACTGTGTATACTGTAACACTATATATAATACACCCTATAAAGCTATAATGTACTGTGTATACTGTAACACTATATATCATGCACCCTATAAAGCTAAAGATCTGGAACCCCTAGACGTTCTTTCAGGGGAAAATGGGAACAGATATTTCTAATTACTAATTTTACAACCCCCATCAACGGTCAGGCCAAAAATGTTCTTTAAAAGGTTCTTTGAGGAAACATTAGCAAGGGCTTCAATAAAGAAAGGGGTCCTTCTGTGAAAGTTTAAGGTTCCCCCACAGTTTCTATTTCAAGAAACCCATGAAGGTCCTCCAGAAATCTACTCTTTTGAGAGTGTACATCTACTATACCATTGTCTCAATACTGTATCACCGTTCTTCATGGTAAGGTGCTATATCATAGTAATGTAATGTATCATGTAGTATAGCATAGTAATTTACTGTTGGATAGTAATGTACTGTACCGTAGTAATGCACTGCGTAATGGTAATGTACTGTATTGTGGTAATGTACCGTGTAATGGTAATGTACTGTATCGTGGTAATGTACGGTGTAATGGTAATGTACTGTATCGTGGTAATGTACGGTGTAATGGTAATGTACTGTATTGTGGTAATGTACCGTGTAATGGTAATGTACTGTATCGTGGTAATGTACTATGTAATGGTAATGTACTGTATTGTGGTAATGTACCGTGTGACTGTAGATTTTTATCTGCATCTATGTATGTATCACTCATTTTCAAACAGACAGACAGACACACGCACACACACACACACACACACACACACATATACCCACACACACACACACACACACACACACACACACATGACCGCACACACACACACACACACACACATACACACACACACACACACACACATTGGAAACTTGTCTCCCTGTCACTTATGTTTTTGCCGGACCGCGTAAGCGAAGCCGGCTAAGAGTGAATGTCTCTTATTGAGTGACTGACTGACTGACTGACTGACTGACTGACTGCCCCTTATTAAATAGTGTAATGTTTAGAGAAGCAGACTAGTGAACTATAGGGCCCAAGTTCGTATCTTCTCGCAGACTAAGCGAAGTATGCATTGTGAAAGACAAAGTGGTGTATGTATATGGCAGTCCATCAGGGTGGTGTATGTATATGGCAGTCCATCAGGGTGGTGTATGTATATGGCAGTCCATCAGGGTGGTG
>JACXGI010018428.1:10000-13276 GCA_016801175.1 Esox masquinongy | reverse complement strand
GATAGATGGAGATGGAGAGTGATAGATGTAGAGTGATAGATCGAGAGAGAGGAGAGTGATAGATGGAGATGGAGAGTGATAGATGTAGAGTGATAGATCGAGAGAGAGGAGAGTGATAGATGGAGATGGAGAGTGATAGATGTAGAGTGATAGATCGAGAGAGAGGAGAGTGATAGATGGAGATGGAGAGTGATAGATG
This sequence comes from Esox masquinongy, assembly GCA_016801175.1. Lineage (NCBI taxonomy): Eukaryota > Metazoa > Chordata > Actinopteri > Esociformes > Esocidae > Esox > Esox masquinongy. The sequence continues at coordinate 13,077 of JACXGI010018428.1, read as the reverse complement.
GAGCGAGAAGAGAGATGTATGGAGAGCAAGAAGGTAGTTTTTTCTACTTCCTACAGGAAATTGGGTTACTCTGTAACCTCCCTCTCCCCCTCCCTCCATCATTCCCTCCTCCCTCCCTCCCTCCCTCCCTCCCTCCATCATTCCCTCCTCCCTCCCTCCCTCCATCATTCCCTCCTCCCTCCCTCCCTCCCTCCCTCTCTTCAGATACATATTAATGAGCAAGTTATTAATATCTATCTGCCTGCCTGCCCCTGTCTATGTGTTTTTGTGTATTTGTGTGTGTATATATGTGTGTGGTTGATACAGAAATCCAGTATCTTCCTCCCTTTGACACATTTTCTTACTTTCATTTCTCCTCTCCCTACCTCCCCCTCTTTGTTGACTCTCTCTCTCCCCTTCTCCCACCCTCCCTCTCTCTTTCCTTCACTCTCTCCCATCTCTCTCCTCCTCCTTCTCTCCCTAACTCACTTTCCTCTCACCTCTGTCATTTTCCACTCTGTCTCTCCAGGCCCATCTGTGGTCTGGTTCTGGAGTCCTAAACTAGCTAAATGGGTGCTAAAAGAGCTATAATTCTGTAGCCTGGCTGTCACGACCTATGTTCCTCACAGTGCCAGAAGAGCTGTGACTCACTGGTCTGGGCAGGAGCCTATTGTGACTGCAATATTCGCTCAGAAAATGAGAGCGTATTGATTGGTTCTTATTTTCTAGCTAATTGCATGCACAACGCCGCGAGCATCCCCAACAAATCGCTACGGCCGAGAGTTTGAAAGTAAATGTGAGTTTGGTTTCGCGGGACGGTGCTTTAGCTGAACACTGATCACGATTTGTCCGATTTGAAATGGGGATATCCAACCAGTGATGCGCGTCACCTTCATTATCAACGCCTCTTTCCGACGACGTCAGTACAGACTTTCCAGACTCAGCCAGAAGGACATTCAGTCAGGTACCAGTCCTGTTGTGGAACCAGTGTTTTTTCTTCATGTCATATTATTAGATTAGATTCAAGATTTGATTCTACTTTATTGGCATTGAACAGTACAAGTACAGTACAACTAAATCCAGGTCCTGCTGTTGTTATATCATAAGAGCAGGATCTGATTCTAGATCAGCACTTCTACTGAGATGACACGTTCACTGTCGATGATCCCGATCCTGTTAGAACCAGAGCGATGTTAGGAAATAATGTCTTAGACCAACAGGTCCTCTTTCTATGATTGGTAGTTGACACCTGCTTAGTGGCTTAGGCCACTATAGAAGCCGCTGAGAGAGTGTTCATTGGTCAAGCCATCCCTTGGATTCCAGGAAATCATACCCAAAATGTCTTCTGATCAAATACTTAGAAAGAGTCTAAATTGTCGTCTGTTAAGAATATGGAGACGGTGGTAAACAATTTGGATCCAAAATATAAGATGCTCGCAAAATCAAAATAAGTCATCACGCTGAAAGTTAATTGTTTCAAGATTTAGTTAGTGTCTCTAAGCTAAAATATCAGGTCCTACATCCAGCGTGAAAATCCATACTTGTAGCCTAGCACCAGACCCCATTATGCAATGAAAACCCGCTGTTTTAGTTCTTCAGCTTAATCAAGGACCTGTTTTTTTTAGTATATACCTCAACTTGAGAGGATGTTGTGCGATCAGAGAATGATGTGCATTTTGACTGAAAGCATCAAGTTAAGTTAGTTGAGCTAACATTTGAGCTAACGATCTGTCTACATAACAAAGGCTCTACTCAAGTGTTGAAAACCAGCCTTTATCACCACTTCATCCGCAGGCATTTTTCCCACTGTTTACACACACGCATACACACATTCAAGATTTTATTGTTGACAACAGCTACATGTAACCGCGTAAGTGGTTAGACAGAACAGCCTACTGATGAATCAAGACACACACACATTTTTAATTATTTGTATTCCCTATGCATGTTTTAATCACAAGACGTGAATCTGAATACATCTACGTACATTACATTTTGCCTATGTGCATTTACAAGGAGAGAGGGCAGAAATAATGTCATCATGTTTTACATGACATTCATGAGCGGAGTGAAGAGTGAAATGAGTGTTACGATGATGGATGCAGCTCGTGAGTGGTTTTACAGTGTGTGTCTGTTGAGGGGTCACACGGTGACAGGGCTCCCCTAACCTGGCAGATGAGTTCTAGCATAGATGGACGAGATGTGTTGGTTGAGTGTGTTAGCGTGTGGATTTGTATGTGTTCGCATTTGTGTGTGTGTGTTTGTTTGTTTGTGTCTGTGTATATTTGTGTGTCTGTTTTTGCGTCTGTATATGTATGCTTGTCTGTGTTTGTTTGTTTGTTTGTTAGTCTGTGTGTGTTGGTGTGTTTGTGTGTGTGTGTGTGTGTGTGCGTGCGTGTGTGTGTGTGTGCGTGGGAGCCTGGCATGTGTGTTCACGCATATCTTTGAGTGGCGCGTGGAAGCAGGTGTGTGAGGTCTGTCAGTTGGGCGAGAAATGGACTGAAATGTGGAGGAGGTGGAGGCACATGTCGACTGGAGTGGGTGTGGCCTATTGGTGTGGGTGTGGCCTTGCCTGTGTGTATGTGCATGCATTTGCATATCCACATGTGTGTGTCTGTTCACGTGTGTTTCTGTTTGTGTACTTTGTGTGCGTGTACTTTGTGTGTGTGTGTGTGGCATGTCTGTTAGATATGTGTTAGTTCTTGTCCCAGCCAGGCATCAGTCAGAGCTGCTGTCATAAGAGAAAGGCCTTTGTCTGAGTCACTAGGGCCCTTGTTGCCTGGCTACACCAAATGCCACACCACAGCCATGTCAGCGTCTCCTATGACGACTTGGATCTGCTACGTCCCGGACCGATTGGTCCCCGCATCGCTGGCTTTGATACTCTGGTACACTTGTTTGGTTAGAAATCCAGTCCCCAGTTCTGGACTTGGAAACAACATCTTCTGACGTCACTTGGAACCACTGCGGCCTGGGTGACAGTCCAGGACAGAAGGAAGTGGCGTTCGACAGAGCATTGGAGGAATTCAGTTGGAATCATCAGGCGACCGAAGCCCGACGTCCGTCACGTCTTCCCTGGAGTGATGTCATCGCGACCC
>JACXGI010018428.1:0-5000 GCA_016801175.1 Esox masquinongy | reverse complement strand
AGCTTGCCTCTCTCTCTCTCTCTCTCTCTCTCTCTCTCTCGCTCTCGCTCTCTCAATGTCTTCTTCTTTTTGTCTCACTCTCTCTCTCATTACCCCTTTCTCTCTCCTCCTTATCTCTCTATATCTTGCTCTTATTCTTCAATATTGGCAAAAACAAGTCTTTGGGTTTAGCATTTAGTGACGGGAATCAATGAGAGTTATGCAGAACGAGAGGAAACAATCCATTATTTTTGGGGATAAAATCCATAGTTTTTAATCTAGTTCAATGAAGCTGTCCACTGTGTTCACTGGTTGATACACGTGGGAGCATCTTGACAATCCGTCATGTTGCTAGCAAATTCAGCAGAACTTCACGCAAGTTTGAAATGACTGTTTAAAAACATGCGACCATCTGGCTTCAGTGTCTCCTGGCCAGAGGCTTGAGGAACCATTAAAGTTGCACATTGTCAAATTCTCCTTTAACTGTTCACTTCTTGCTTTTTCCTCTCATGATCTCCTCTCTTCCCCTCCCTCCCTCCCTCCCTCCCTCCCTCCCTCCCTGCCTCCCTCCCTCTTCCTCTCATTTCCTCCCCTCGTCTTTCCCACCCTCCCTCACTCCCGCCCTGTTTCTCTGCTCACCTCGTGGGACTGAGAGACAAAGTGTCATCTTTTCCCCTATTTAACACCTAGTCTCTCCCTGGGTCCTTCTCCTCCTCCCTCACTCTACCGCCGGCCGGCAGCTGGGGAGTCTAACTCATTACCTGTAACAGATTAAAACAGCCTTGGGGGCCGTGCCGCGGTGCTCCATGGAAACAATGGCAAAGGAAGAGAGGCGGAGTTTGAGACAGGGAGGGATGGAGGCGGCGTGAGGCTCAACTCACACGTCCTGTATTTAGGAGCAGAGAAAGCAATTAGTAAATCTTTAGTTTCCGTGCATCTCAGGTGGTAAATATTGTCCGGTGTGAGGTTATGGGCTTGCTTGTTTCCTGCTCTAAATGCTCACAACCGTTTGTTCCACTGAAGGTGAAACGTGATGTATAAATGTAGCACCACTTGACACATAAAGACACACACGCACTCACACGTGTGCGGCAGCTCCGCCTCCAGAGAGACCAGACCTACATCTTAGCTCCCCTTCCTGCCCTGTTACCATGCCAACAGCTCCTCTCAACGGATGCGTGCGCGCGCGTGCGTGTGTTCGAGGCCAACCAGGTCTGCTGAAACCCACTATGCTGTACATGCGCACGCACACACACACACACACATTCATAGGGTTTCATAAAAACACACATAAACACACAATCGAGCCTCTAAGACACTGACCCTGATTCACTTTACCACGATGGGGAACAAGATATCACCAGTTCACTTCAGATTTAGTTAAACGTGTTGTTATGAAATAAACTGATATTTTACGGGTATTTTTAGCCGTTACTTTCTGATGGGTTAAGTTTGGTTTTAAAGCAAAGAAAATATCAATAATTTTCTATTCGGATAGAACATGTATATTAGTATTGAACCTGCCAAGAGGCGGAGCTTGCCACTTACATTTATCCGCCACTTGGAAAAATTATTCAGATTCATCAGTGTCCCCTCAAAAAACATGCATGCTGAAACAATGCTTTTTAAGTATTTTTTGATTGTGCCCCTACAACTAGTTGTGTGCTCCATTTTCCAACACAGGTGCAGGCGTGTTCCTGGTGAAAATATTAGTGTAGAACCATGCCCTGTTGGCTGGCATTCACGGCATGTATAGACAGCCTGGAGACAAGGGCAAACGTCTAATTTTCGCATCAATAAGGAGTGACTTGCCTGAACATTGTGATCCCTCTGAAGCACATCTGGCTCACACACTGATTATAGCTTTTCTGTCTTTCCCGACTGATTATATAGTGATGTATGTCACCCACCTCAGCTGCCACACACATACAGTATACTCGCACACGCACCCACACACACACACACACACACACACACACACACACACACACACACACACACACACACACACATACACAGTTGAATGTGACAGAGGTTGCAGGAAGCTTATAGTATAGTTTCCTTAACTACAGGGATAGAAGAAACCAGGACAGTATGAAATGTCTGGTATTAGCAGGGATTGAATGTCAAGTATCACAGTGTCTCGTGTTGAAGTGATCTGATCTGTGATGGACGACAACAAGTACTCGGGCTGATAAATGTTTTTTCTCTTATTAATCTAAACCAGATATTGTGTTCAGGACTGTCGAAGTCATAAACTCAAATAGTTGTCGTTGTCATAGGGAGAGTTGTTCTGTCATTCCAACTCGCATGTCGGACTTCAGCGTGTGTAGACCGTTTTAGAGCTTGTCCATCAGCTACATGTCATCTATTATCCCGCTGAGGGCATTTTCCCATGATGCTACTCGTCTCAACATTCCTTCCTCAACCCAATCCATCTCTCTCTCCCCCTCCTTTTCTCGGCCACGCTACTAATCTTACCTTGCTTTATTTTACTAACTCCCCCAATCCTTTCCTCTCCCTTTCCCTCCCCCCGTCTCAACCATGCAGTAGTTTATTTTGGTGTTGTCAGTGACTCTCCCAGTGTTGATTTAAAACCATGTTTATCTAACTCGTCTGCTCAGTTTTGTGGCCCTGTCATATCTCATGTGGGGATTTTTCAAATATGTACACACATGCGCACACACACACACAAATGAACGAACACACCTGGCTTGTACTTATGTGTTTTACAGGACAGAGCTCCTGTAACCTGGCTTTGCCAGGCCGCCAAACCCAGCCTGGCAAAGCCAGGTGATCTTATCCACAGTGTTGGGGAGCAGGAGCTCTGATCTAGGATCGGGCCCCAAATATTCTTCCTCATTACAATCATTAAGCCAAAGCTGATCCCATATCAGCCCGTCTGTTTTGCCTGAGATGCATCGTGAATGGAGACCCAGCGCTCTGACCCGTTGACATCTCACAGGATGACACCTAATCCGATTGTTGCCATTCAGAGAATGTTTCAGTGAAAAAAAGTAAATTGAAATAACCACACCTGATCATTTGATTTGCTAATTATATTAGCTACTAAAGATTTGATTAGTTGCTAAATATTATCTACTACAGATTTGATTTGCTGCTAAATATTAGCTACTAAAAATTTGATTTGATGCTGAATATTAGCTACTAAATATTTGATTTGCTACTAAATATTAGCTGCTATAGATTTGATTTGCTACTAAATATTAGATACTAAAGATTTGATTTGCTGCTAAATATTAGCTGCTATAGATTTGATTTGCTGCTAAATATAAGCTGCTAAAGATTTGATTTGCTACTAAATATTAGCTACTAAAAATTTTATTTGCTGCTAAATATTAGCTGCTATAGATTTGATTTGCTGCTAAATATTAGATACTAAAGATTTGATTTGCTGTTAAATATTAGCTGCTAAAGATTTGATTTGCTGCTAAATATTAACTGCTAAAGTCTTGATTTGCTGCTAAATATTAGCTACTAAAGATTTGATTTGCTGCTAAATATTAGCTACTAATTATTTGATTTGCTGCTAAATATTAGTTACTAAAGAATTCATTTGCTGCTAAATATTAGATACTAAAGATTTGATTTGCTGCTAAATATTAGCTGCAATAGATTTGCTACCTGACACGAGTGATCAGTCCCCTGTTGGCCTGACCAGCATACTGAACTGCTTCCCAAATAGCATCCTATATATTGTGCACTACGCTTGACCAGAACCCATAAAGGATGGAGGGAAGGACAGAGATAGGAGATGCTTCTGGTGACGGGTCATTGTCATGAAGAAGCCAGGTCTCTCTCTCTTCTGTGACTTTCAACTCTGCAAAGACACACCCCAGTCCAAGTCTTTAAGCCTCGTGGGGAAAAGCAGAGAGAAAGATAAACGGATGGAGGGATAGATGATTGGATGGAGTGAAAGAGAGAGAGAATGATATAGCAGTTAGGAGAGAGCGACATGAAGAGCGAAAGAGGCAGAGAGCGAGCGACAGGGAATGATCGAAAGTTAAATGGAGACAGAAAGAGGGAAAGAGTGGGAGAGTGAGGGAAAAAAAACGCAAGCCAAAAATAACGAGGTCGGTTCCTTCTCAGGCAACGTCCCAAATAAAATAAGATGAGTTTTTCTCTTAGCTCTCCCCTCCGCTTCACTTCTTGTCGTCCACACGACTGTCCCGTGTAACAACCACCTTATTAGGGCAATGCCCTGAGGGAGAGGGGTCTCTCTCTTTCTCCCACACACTCCATTCAGAGGTCAAAATATCAACCCGTGTTAAACTACAAATCTGGGAATGTGTGCATAAATTGGTACGGGACATGTTTAGCTCCCATCTCACGTGGTCACCAGCGATTGTATATAAATGTATCTGAACTTTACTTGGCTTTGGTGCATTATGTCCATATATGTTCCAACACTCGAAGCACCATAAAATCTAGTGACATTCTGGGTAAGTGTACATGCACTCAGCGACTGGAGGCCATTCTGATTCTTTTGCTGATGTGTACGTTTATCTGACATGTCTGTGTTGGTTTTGCCGTCTCTATCACTGGACGTGTCTGTTCTGTTGTCTTCCAAAGGCACAGCGCCATTTAGGGAATAGGGTGTCATTTATGACGGACTGTTTAGGGAATAGGGTGTCGTTAATGATACACAGTTTAGGGAATAGGGTGTCATTTATGATGCACAGTTTAGGGAATAGGGTGTCAGTAATGATACACAGTTTAGGGAATAGGGTGTCATTTATGATACACAGTTTAGGGAATAGGGTGTCATTAATGATACACTGTTTAGGGAATAGGGTGTCAGTAATGATACACAGTTTGGGGAATAGGGCGTCAGTAATGATACACAGTTTAGGGAATAGGGTGTCAGTAATGATACACAGTTTAGGGAATAGGGTGTCATTAATGATACGCAGTTTAGGGAATAGGGTGTCATTAATGATACACAGTTTAGGGAATAGGGTGTCATTAATGATACACAGTTTAGGGAATAGGGTGTCATT
>JACXGI010018426.1:0-13269 GCA_016801175.1 Esox masquinongy | reverse complement strand
CCCAAGGGTGTGCAAACTTTTGAGCACAACTGTACAGTGAAATGTGAATACAATCAAAGGTAATAAGGATTCATCTTCTTTGAAAGTTCATTGATATCCTGATAATAGATGCAATACAAGATACTGTAACAAAAAAATATGAAGTTTGTTACTTTTCATTGTTTTTATGTCTTTTTTGTATTTACTTCAATTTTCTATAACAGTAGATAAGATGAGTAGAGGACATTTGCTGGTGAGTTTGGCTCCACAAAGGCACATCCAACCCAATTACATCCAATTACATGAGAACAAGAGATCGCCAAAAACCAGCAAAGTCTGCAATGTTTTTACAGCGGTTGTATGAAAACAGTTAAGCAAAGCAAACAACCTAGCCAGCCCCATCTTAATTTCTATTCTGTTCAAATCACCAATAATTCAGCGTCTGAACCGTGCGTTTGACAACGAGGTCCCTGTTTGCCTCCTCTCTCCGCCAGTGAACTCACTGAGGTGTTGACTCCTGCAACGTGGCCTTAATATGCCCCAGTTCTGATGTGATAGGTTGGTTCCTAATTGGCTTCATTTACCCAGACAGCTAATCCATTGTGAGGGGTCAGACCAGTAGGCCTCGGAGGAGATACGGACATGAGCCTATACAGCTAAAATGAACACATACCTAGTCTAGTAGAGATGATAGATTCCTCAGGCAAAGAGTGTTAATTGAGTTAAGCTAAATAACTTGCCGTTATGAAATAACTTAAATTCAAGCTTGTAGCGTGTTCTTTCGAACAGTCAGTTTAACAATACAGTGGTAACTCAATCTTTAGGGTTATCTGCCTTTCTCAGAGACAGAGCAACAAACTTTATGGAGGTGGCAGGCCACCTTACATTTCTGCAGCAGTTGTTGTACAGTTAAGCAATAATGCACTTTTACAGATGTGTTGCTGAAATCCGATTCTGTGTATGGATTTTATTATATGTACTTATCTCTGTGATCCTCTGTTGGCTATGCATCAAGGTGTAAACTTAAAACACCTCAAATGATCAGTTTAATGTGTCTCGATTAACATTAAATGTATTCAGATTTCATAACCCCCCTTTTAGTCCAGGGACACAAACAGTTTTTGTAAGTAGCCTTAAACTGTCAATATGTTCTGTACTTTTCATCCACAAATTTGGTGTGGGTAGTATTGCTGCAGCCCTCGCAGATGTCCTCATTATTAATTGCAAATCACAAGCCAATATTGTAGCAAAGCGCTCATTATTTGCATGCAATTAAAATATATTAACATATGCGTACCAAAAGTAGAACTGCTGTAGTGTGCTGTAGTGTGCTTCATCAAACAGAGGTTTGCTTCACATACACCCTGGCCAAAAATGTATCTGAGGCTGCCAAACTATCAACAAAAGGTGGTGAGGCAACCTAAACATACATTTTGCTTTTCACTTGATGTTAGGCGGTTCCAGAAACTAGTGAGCAAGGAGGAACTGTTATCCATGGTTCTGTTTTCTTTAAACAGCCAAACCTTTCACTAACTTAAGCTACTGCTACTGTAGGGGTGTCAAGTTCTGTGTGAATGTGCATTTCTTTATTTTCAAGGCCAAATTGTAACACAAAAAAGAGAATGTTAATATCTGGTGACGTTTAGGTTTATGTACAGCTGGTAGATAAACAGAAGCAGCAGTAGTGATGTGATTTGTGTGTGGCGCATGTATATGTGTATATAGTCAATACTAAAGGAATTGAGGGGGGACAAATGCAAATAGCCAGCGAGCCATATTTGACCACATTACAGTATTCTTTAATACACTAATGGCTTTGGGGTAGAAGATCTGCAGAGTCCTGTTGTTTACACATATGAGGCAAGGTTACCGCATGCCATGCCTGCCATGCAGTAATACAGAAATCAGTCTGTGGCTGGGGACATTGGCTGTTTTTCTGGCTTTCCTCTGACACAGCCTGGTGTAGAAATCCTGGTTGGCAGGAAGCTTAGCCCAGATGATGAACTGTGGCCATTCAAACCACCCTCTGAGGCACCTTGGTGCAGTTTCCATATCAACAAAGATGCAGCCTGTTGGAGCCAATTGGCGGATTAGTGTTTTATCTATTTTATTATTACTTTCAACATTATTGTATTAATAATAATATATTGGATAATGGGTCGGTTACTATATTGGATAATGGGTTCTTCCCTTAGACTGGGTCCGCCCCAGCCACTCCATGCACACCTGGCACTCCTAATTCAGCCCCCTTCACCTCGGCATGGGGGTTTGCGGTTTTGATAGGAAAGCAGGGCATGCAATTTTTTGACCGCTCTTTTCACTTTAAATGTAATTTTTACACTTCTTACCATTTTATTGTCATTGGTACTACAATCATGTATTATTGGAATTTTGCCAAATAAATCTTTGTCACTTTTTTCCACCAATATTTGGTGTTATTATTTTTTCTACAATTAGACAGTGTCAAGCCAGAAAGCGCATCAAAACAATCCACCAAAAGAAAGATTAAAAATCCCATACACAGCCTGTTAATATTCCCATTATCCAAAAGTGAATGATGTTTAAGTTTGGTGCAAGGATGTAGCTGCATTTGAACGGGGGCTCAGACATGCACACTGGAGAGAAGGTTGGGTTTTGGCTGAGTGGAGGTAGGGAATGTATTATTTCATGAATTAATGTGAAATCATATAGTTTTTAAAATATGCATGAAGAAAACATTCTAGCAATTGGCGATTCTGCAAAACTGAGTTGCTACAGATAAAAAAAAACAGTGCAGTGTTGCAGTTAACATAAAGGTAATCTTTTCTTATGTTTTCATATTCCAAAAAAAATAATGTTTCTTTTGCATTTTTATCTGATATTTTGGCTATAAGAACTGTTGCATTCATTAGCTTAATCTTAGCCCATGCACTCCCAACAGCTCGCAGATATTGTGGATAGACAAGTTAACATGATGGGATTGTTACTTAAGGCCCTCAACTTCAACAGATGTTTCCATTTAATTGGACAATGTTCCAGTTGGCCTGTGGAGTTTGCAGAGATTATGTGTTTGCAGCAGACACCGCATGACATTCACATACCTAAGCTAATCCTTAAGGATCCGAAAAGTTCTAAATGAAAGGGGCGAGACGATTTGTGAGAACCTGGGAGTTGCACATCCCTGAAGGCTACAAACTTTGAGTTGGGTTAAGGCCCTAAAATGTAAAATGGGGCTCACAATCAGAATCATTATTATAGGCAAGGTGCTTATATACATACTTTGGGTTTGACTTGGTATAAACAGTAATCGCGGTATCCAACATTTAGAGACTATAGAAAACCTACACAACTGGGGTCCCTAAATGAGGCAGTAGTAAAGTCACTGCCTCTTCACTGGTAGACCAGGGTTCAAATGTTGATCATTTCTATTCTATAAGGCCAAGGGACCCGCGGTGGTTGCTGCCATTGGGCAGAACCGTCTGAGGTTGGGGGGTTAGTTATCACATCGGCTTCCATTGCCTCATCTTGCTCTACTGACACATTGTGGCGGCTTTGGTGTCTGTGAGCTTAATCAAGGTAGGAATCTGAGCCCACTACTTTCACTGCATAAGGATTCCAGTCTAGACTGTTTATTGAGCAAGCAGCTTGATAGGAATTGCATCACATGCTTCAGAAGACAAATTTCTTGACTTTCCCAAGTCTGCTTGAGTTGTTGTAATGAAGCAGGGCTCTAACTATGAATTGAATATCCCTGAATATAGGAGAAAAACCTGGGTGTAAAAGTAAAATAAAAGTAAAATAATAATAAGAATCCACAAAAAGTTTATAATCAAGTGTATACAAATGTAACAGACATTTGAGATACCATAATTTTCTGTGAGTGGTGAATAGATATTTCATAACTCAATATTAACAACATAATATGCTTTATTTGTATATAACAACAAAGTCATTACCACAGTTATGACATATGTGTGGAATAATTTCTCACATTTAGAAGGCTTTGTGGGAGTGTTTTAGATGATTTTCAGCTCAGTTATATATCTCTTATGTGCCGCGCCCCCAAACACACACATCACCTGCTTGTGTGGTGGCTAACATTCAAAAGCCGAGGAATGATTCAGTTTGCCTGCCTTTCATCATCAAATCAAGGATTGCAGTCTTTTTGGCATGAATCATTAATACTCTTTTCCAGGTTACTTGTTGAAATCTGCTACAACCTTCTAATAATGAAATGAATGCATTGAGTTGGTAGAGCGATCTCTGATCCTCTATTGACTATAAAGCAAGGTTAATAATCCTTTTCAGCGTTCAATGTATGAAGTAAATTATCTTGCAACAAAATTCATTCCTGAACTACTGCGTGGTTCTGTGCATTCTTCTCTATATTTCTACATCACCTGACCCTACACACGGAGTACATGTATCCAACATCCGATGGGTTTGTCACCCCTATGTTATGTATAGTTTGCTCATAAGTTTGCATATCCTGGCAGAAAATGTGAAATTTTGGCATTGATTTTGAAAATATGACTGATCATGCAAAAAACCTGGCTTTTATTTAAGGATAGTGATCATATGAAGCCATTTATTATCAAATAGTTGTTTGGCTCCTTTTTAAATCATAATGATAACGGAAATCACCCAAATGGCCCTGATCAGAGGTTTACATACCCTTGAATGTTTGGCCTTATTATAGACACACAAAGTGACACACGCAGGTCTGGTTGTTTCAAGGAGCACAATACGACGATACGTGAACAAAAATGAGCTGCCTGGTCGAGTTGCCAGAAAGAAGCCTTTACTGCACCAATGCCACAAAAAAGACTGGTTAGAATATGCCCAACAACACCTTGACACGCCTACCAGCTTCTGGCACACTGTAATTTGGAGTGACAAGACCAAAATAGAGCTTTATGGTCACAACCATAAGCGCTATGTTTGAAGAGGGATAAGCAAGGCCTATCGTGAACAAAATATTATCCCCACGGTGAAGCATGGTGATGGCTCACTGATGTTTTTGGGGGGCTATGAGCTCAAAAGGCATGGGGAATCTTGTGAAAATTGATGGCAAGATGAATACAGCATGTTATCAGAAAATACTGGCAGACAATTTGCATTCTCCTGCACGAAAGCTATGCATGGGACGCTCTTGGACTTTCCAGCACAACAATGACCTTAAGCACAAGGCCAAGTTGACCCTCCAGTGGTTACAGCAGAAAAAGGTGAAGGTTCTGGAGTGGCCATCACAGTCTCCTGACCTTAATATCATCGAGCCACTCTGGGGAGATCTCAAAAGTGCGGTTCATGCAAGACGACCAAAGACTTTGCATGACTTGGAGGCATTTTGTCAAGATGAATGGTCAGCTATACCACCTGCAAGAATTTGGGGACTCATAGAGAACTATTACAAAAGACTGCACACTGTCATTGATGCTAAAGGGGGCAATACACAGTATTAAGAACTAAGGGTATTGTCACGGCTGAGGTTGTGGTAAGATACAGGCGCAGAGTCGAAATAATGGGTGTAATCCATGATTAATCAAAAAAGGAAGACAAAAACCAAAACAAAAGCAGCAACCAGTGACGTGGGGTATCCAAGGGAAAGACAAAACCAAAATGAACCACCCCGGGTGTGGCCACACAGAAAACATAAATAGGGTCCCCAATTGGAGGCAGTGATCTACACCTGCCTCCAATTGGGGAGACCAAAAGGATCGGAGGTGGCTAGAGGTACCACCTTCCGTCCTGTCCTGACTATGGCCCTAGCCCAGTGCAGAGATGGCTAGGGGCATAGCCAGGACGTGACAGTACCCCCCCCAAAGGCGCGGGCTCCCGACCACAAGACCGGGAACAACCCCGCGGGCGGGGGGGGCGGGACGACGACACCTGGACAGGTGGAGGCTCAGCACCCGGAGCCGCCGGTACAGGCCGGGGAGGCGGAGCCGGCGGAGGGTCAGGAGCAGGCCGGGGCGGGGGAGCCGCCGGGACAGGCCGAGGAGGCAGAGCCGGCTGAGGGTCAGGAGCCGAGTGAGCCGGCGGAGGGTCAGGAGCCGAGTGAGCCGGCGGAGGGTCAGGAGCCGGCCGGGACAGGCCGGGGAGGCGGAGCCGGCGGAGGGCCAGGAGCCGGCTGAGGGTCAGGAGCCGAGTGAGCCGGCGGAGGGTCAGGAGCCGAGTGAGCCGGTGGAGGGTCAGGAGCCGGCAGAGGGTCAGGAGCCGAGTGAGCCGGCGGAGGGTCAGGAGCCGAGTGAGCCGGTGGAGGGTCAGGAGCCGAGTGAGCCGACGGAGGGTCAGGAGCCGGCCGGGACAGGCCGGGGAGGCGGAGCGGCCGGGACTGGAGAGGGCGCCGGAGCGGCCGGGACTGGAGAGGGCGCCGGGTGACGTGGGGTATCCAAGGGAAAGACAAAACCAAAATGAACCACCCCGGGTGTGGCCACACAGAAAACATAAATAGGGTCCCCAATTGGAGGCAACGATCTACACCTGCCTCCAATTGGGGAGACCAAAAGGATCGGAGGTGGCTAGAGGTACCACCTTCCGTCCTGTCCTGACTATGGCCCTAGCCCAGTGCAGAGATGGCTAGGGGCATAGCCAGAACGTGACAGGTATGCAGATATTTGAACAGGGGTCAGTACATTTTTTTTTATGATTGTGCCATTCTGTTATGACCTACAGTTGAATGTGAATCCCATAAGAAATAAAAGACATGTGTTTGCCAGCTCATTCATGTTTTCTTTACAAATGGTACATATATTACCAATTCTCCAAAGGTATGCAAACTTTTGAGCACAACTGTACATTTGTGTTCTCATTGTGTGTGTTTGTGTGTTGTGGAGTTATAGCAAAGTAATGTAAGCCAGGGACAGTTTCTGTCATCCCTCCAGACATTTTCATCCCTGTAATTAGTGTCTCTCTGCCTTTAATGACACATGATTTTAATACAGAGCAGCTTTCACTCTGGGGTGGAATACCGCCTACGCTGGTGCCTTCCTGGGGGAAATCATGAACTGCTAATTAAGTAATGGCCACAAATCCACTTTTTCCCATCATCAGCACATTAGGAAGAGAGACTTGCAGGGACAGCGGACTTTTAATCACTTTTTAAAACAGGTGTGGATGGGGAAGGGTGCAGGCTGAAGTGGCGTCTGGTCCCATTGGAGTTAAAAAGAGTGCCTTGAGAGAGAGCCCAGATATCTTTGCAAAGCCACAGTGATATTATCTCTGATTTTCACCTGTTTTTGGCTTAAAGTAAAGCATGGTTTAAATGCAAGGAATAGAGTAAGACACAGGGAAACCTTCCACAACTGACATTAGATATCCAGTTGTGTTGACAGAAATGGGCCATCGCATGATGTCTAAATGAGCTAATTTACCATGTAAATCCAGTGCATATTCAACAGATATTTCCTCTGTATCAAACAATAGCATCAGGCAATTCCAAGGAAACCAAATTTGACCTTATGTCACTTAATGTTTTATTTAACCTTTGTTTCTAACACGCAATAATGTGTCTTCCAAAGTCAATTGTTATCATTTTCAAAATGGATATGCCCCGACAATGTAATTTTGTATTGAGATAATTTACTGTATGGTTCGTTTAACGTCAATATCTGTTAAATGAAGTATGATGAGAATCTCAGATTTCCATGGAAGCTGGTGAAAGTGCTAGTGACTTTCTTTCTCCCAGCGTCTTAACATCATCTAGAATCCCACTGTAACATTCCATTTATTATCCATACGCAATCCAATTACTTGTTTATTTCCCCCCATTGTTGCTTGCTAAGGAACAATTGACTAGGCTGTTGTGGTACATGCCTGAGTCTATATCTTCAGTCATTTCCCACATTTCCTAACAGGTTTCAAAGTTGTCTGATTTGCTGTGGAATGCATTATGTTCTTACAATCAAAACATTTATTTGAATTGGTTATATAAGCCTGTGCACTCTTTAAACTGTGTATGGAGTTTAGCTCATGTATATATGGATGAGTTATATTTGTTAATCTTTTGAAGACTTTGTCCGCATTCCAAATGACACCCTGTTCCCAACACAGTGAAATACATTCAGTAGTAAACTATTTTTCTCCAGAGCCCTGTGCCTGTGTAAAAAGTAGTTAATTACAATTATAGAGAATAGGGTGCCATTTGGGACACAGTTTCTTGACCACTGATAGAAAAACCTTGTCTTAGACAAGTTTAAAGTCAATGTTTCCTTGCTTTATTGCATGATGAGTTTAAATTATTTGGGATCTTCTACACTGAACAAAAATCTAAATACAATACACAACAATTTTAAAGATGTTTTCAGGTGGATGGATTATCTTGGTAAAGGATAATTGCTTACTAATGTGAACAAATTTGTAGCCAAAATTTTAGAGAAATAAGCTTTTTGTGCTTTTAGAAAATGTTTGGGATCTTTTATTACACTGTACATGTTGTGTTTTATTTTAGTTCAGTATAAATACATCATCAAATAGTGGGAATCAGAAATGTAATATTTGCTAAGTGGAAATTATGTGGGGGTTATGGGGGGACCCCCTGCATACTGTTGCCTTTCTAAGGGACATTAACGCAAAGAGATGTTATTGGCCTGTGGAGAAGCTTGTGTATTGCTGGGCTTAATATGTTCATTCAATCTCACATGCCAGTCTCTGAGTCATTAGTAACAACCATCAGACCTGGGTTAAAATCATGTTTGAAATCTTTCAAATACTATAGCCATGCTTGATTGAGTTTGGAACATCCACCCTTCATTACAGTCCCAGAATAATTAGTTTTCTCCATACCTGGGTTCAAGTAAAATGTGAAATATTTCAAAACACTAGTCATGATTTTGTTTGTCTTGTGCAGAGGAACCAGTTCAATAATATTAAAGGTGTAAACCGCACCCTCTGGATATACAGGCAGGCTCAAGCAAATACTATTTTAGAGTGTTAGTCTAGCAGTCAGAGCATCTGACCAAGAACCAAAAACTTGCTAGATTGAATCCAATGGCAGCCCAAATGGCAGTCTTATCCCCTTGGCATTGTGAGTGTCCATCAACAGTTTAGCATTCACACGTGGACATTAACCCCTGGCCTCTGTGACCCCGCACCTGTTTATAATACATGTGCATTTGTTTTGTTTTTTAACTCAATATGAATGTAGTATATCATACCAGACATCTTAATGAATTTTGTCACACTGTAATTTGTTATTAGCAGGAATACTGATTAAGCTCTTGATTCGCTGTGGTATCTTGGGACTAGGACTCATTTTGAGTTGGTGTCCTGGCAGAATGGGGAAGAAGTTAGAGGCGGGGTAGAAACATATTAGACCCAAACAATTACAGTCCTGAAGATCTTGAATGTCTTTGTATTATTGCTACAGGTACACAACGTTATGAGATCCACATGAAATTCACATGAGACTGAGCACACTTCTTCATGTGGAGTCTGTCATGAACCTCCATTTAATGCTTTGCTCAATCACAAGCATGCACTTTCAAACTTGATTACTACTCTTTTTCAAAACACTGACAAGCTATTCAAATGTTTTATTGACATTTTTTATTGGTGCAAAAACTGACTCTCCTTCAGTTGATCTATTGTATTCTTTAAGATTTGTGAGGCAAAACCTATATCTGGATTATAACATTTGATAGTTAACAATACAATCTAGCAATGTTTTTCTTACATTACGTAGATAAACCAGTTTTATCCAATAGCTGCTAGCCCATGCACTCAGAATTTCACCCTAGAATTCCATCATTGTGCTCCTACAGTAGCTAACGTCCCCCTATTATCGGCCATTTCTAGCGGTTGGAGATCTAAATTCTCTCAAGTTCAAAATTTAAATGCACTGGAAAACAATGGTACGTTTTGCTATTAAATATACCCTTTCAGCTAGCCCACTACCATTTTTTTATAGAGGCGTATGGAGGTTAAAAACATTTTTTTTTAGATTTAAAAAATATCATGCATGGATTTTTTTTTAGACAAGTTTCAAATCATGAAATTTGACTTACGCGACAGATCAGATATCATGTCTTGTCAAAGTGAAAAGATGTAATGACTTTTTTTCTTTACCAGAAGGCATGAATAGTAGCTAAAATGTAGAAGAATGATCTGTCATTTGTAACACAAATAAAAATGAAATAAAACGTTATTGAACAAAATAGAAAGGTGGCCGATAATAAGGGATGGTGGCCGATAAAAGGGGGTCGTATTTTTTAGCAACTAGCTGAAAATTGTAATATTTCCACTGACATTTCAGAAATGCTAATTAATGACATGCTAGTTAAAATTTGTATGTCACTAATGATCACTAAACATTGACAACTTAATCAAATGATTACTCGGTACAAGAAGATGCATTCCAAAACTGCTGTTGGTTATGCCGATAATAGGCGGTTCTATGCTATATCACAAAAAGCTGCAAACACATTTTGCTATATTGACTCATTATGAAATGTAGTACACACATTTCAGCTGAAGTGTTCAGCTGAAGCATGCTCCTGTCACCAGTGGGAATCAAACCTGAGACTTCAGCATCAGAAACCCTTACATCTACCATCAGACAAAGTAGATTTGCCACATTTTCAAAGGGAATGCAAATGGCTTGAACAGGCAGGGTTAATATAACTGTTAAAGACAAATTTAAATTAATTTCTATGACCTTCAACCTTTGAACAGCCCCTCACCGTTGCGACATGCAACAGTGAGTTAGGGCCATCTTTGTAGCTGGGAATTTAACCCCAGCCTTCAACTTGAGAGCCTCTGCATTTATCGACATACCAAAGAGGATTACCCTAGACCAGGGTCCTCAGAGAGGCTTCTCAGGCATTGCTAAAATAACAGCTAGAACATGGTTCAACAAAATTTAGGAACGTACAGACGCCCTGATGCTATTTCGAAGAAACATGCCTCTTCAAGGTCTAGAACAAGGAACATGTCAGCTCTGTAATGTAATATCTATCTGGTACGTTCAAGGACATTTGGCAACTGAATGTAGTCTTTTCTATGTGAAACAACAGCACACCTCCTCAACACACCAGGTTGACAAAATCAGCCGTTAGCTGCACATAACAGAAAACTCAGGCTTAAGCATTGAATATAGAGGTTTCATGGATTATGGACAAAATATCTCGAGTAATTAATGCATGTCACTTAAACCGCATTGCGAATGAAACAAAGAAAGTAAAGACTTTCTATTTCACAGATGTTTAATGAAGGGTATTTTTCAACCCATAAATCTGGGACATTCGCTTTATAGGCGTACAGTATGAGCAAAAGCCTGTGCAGTGTCACACATGTAAAAGGTTTAGTCACATTGCAAGTGTTTGTAAATGAAACATCGTGTGGGAATTGCTGGAGGACGGAAAGTGCTGCAATTGCTGTGGAAATCCCCGTCTATAGTCCTCTGAAGTGTCCTCTTAAAAACACAGACATATTGATATTGGAAGGGAGTTATATGATATCTTGAACACTTTTTTCAGTGAATGTAAGTGATTTTGCCATGTCCCCAAGTGTTATTCATCAACTTCTATAAAAGATAAAAGACATTAATTAAAAATATTTAAACATAGTCAAAATCTCCATCATCAAAAGGTGTTTTTCCCTTTGAATATTGTATTTATTATTAATACATTGCAACAATTTGTGTGTCCCTGAATCACTTTCCATCCTGTTAGTTTGTACTAATTCTCCAAATGGCATAATTGTTAGTGCAATTGTGTCTTTAAATCCAAACATGGTGGGTTCATAACTCTGTTATGCCATAATGTTTTTTTTTTATAAAATGGTGCTGTCATACAATTATTCTCTTAAATATATTTAGACATTCATGACATGACAGAATGGATACATAGTTGTTTGACAGCCAAAAAAGGAACGAGTGGATAAAGATAGGTTAAAGACAAAAATTCTGACCTATGCACTCTGTAGTATTTTGTTGTTAAGATAGCTCTGAAGGCGCAGCTTCGTGTTTATTCAGATTCAACATTTGTTTTCCTGGAAATGGTGGAGGGTGATTTGGGATCAACTTTGGGACAAGCTTTGTTTGTCCAGCAGGGAAGAGATTCAGGCAAAACCCCGGTGAAATAGTTACCTGCTTCCCTAGCCTGAATCACGGCGCTCAGCCTCCAGCTGCACAAATTGCATATTGTCCATTGGGAATAAATGGTACTGTAGTGGCGCCTCCACAGCATGCCGCGGCCAATGGGAGGCACAACCCCAACGCTCCGGGGATTGCTTCGACATTTGAACTGTGGGGCAATAGCATTAAGATAACATACAAGTCTGCTAGAGGCTAAGTAGAACTAAGAAACATTGTACCTGCATTAGAGGAGGGGGTGACAGGATCCTTATCTCACTAGAATAGCTGGGAGTAAGAACAGACCGTTTGGTATTTGGTAGTAAATGGGCAGAATGCCAAATAAGGGAAAAGACGCTGGAGCTAGAAGTCGATTGGTTGGAATAACCACAGGGAAACCCGAAGACGGCAGCTGCCATGAGAGATGTGTTAAACAACGTATATCTTACCCATATATGGTATGAACCGCTCCCTGAACCAGAAAAGCAGAAAAAAACGGGAAAATCTAGGGTAGGGGGCTCATGCTATAAGAACTGTGTGTGTTGTGATTGTGTCAGACTGTGTTGGACTGAATGCCACACTGTCTCCAGATATATCTGAATGAATAAAGATAATTGCCGGCACTGCGATTTTGTCTCCTCTTAATCTCTTCTCATTAACCAACTCGGGGAAGTACTTTAGGTCTGTACTTCAACAACTTGGGGGCTCGTCCGGGATGAGAAGGAGATCTGAATTTTAGAAAACTTTGCTAACCACGACAGACACTGACGGTTCGTGGCCACATCAAATAAGGTAAGCAGAACCCGTTCCATCAAATCTGCACATTCGGCCTAATTACCAAATTCTGAACTAGAAGTGTCTTGACTGGGAAGTGTTAAATTGGGGAGTACAATATTCGGCAGAAAAGAGTGGGTTAGAGGCCCGGGAAGCGGGGACTTTCTGAATTCTACAGTTAAAACTAGTAAATTTTTATTGGAAAGGTTTTAATCGTGTTAAAACGGGGTTGGAGACCCGGGAAGTATAGATCTTCCCGAATTCTAGGTTCTAGGTTTGGCAACCTACCCTATCACCTGACGAGGAGATAGACCCTGGGTCGGGGACCCATAGGGTGCTGGGTTAGAGTCCCGGGGAAATAGGGATACCCCAAATTCTAAGAGTACTGGGTCAGGGACCCGGGGTTTGGAACCCCTAATTAAGAGTACTGGGTCAGGGACCCGGGGTTTGGAACCCCTAAATTCTAC
>JACXGI010018425.1:0-13271 GCA_016801175.1 Esox masquinongy | reverse complement strand
GGTCAGCAGCAGGAAGCATGAAGTGCTCTAAAACTTCCTGGTAGACGGCTGCGTTGACCTTGGACCTCAGAAAACACAGTGGACCAACACCAGCAGATGACATGGCACCCCAAACCATCACTGACTGTGGAAACTTTACACTAGACTTCAAGCAACGTGGATTCTGTGCCTCTCCTCTCTTCCTCCAGACTCTGGGACCGTGATTTCCAAAGGAAATGCAAAATTTACTTTCATCAGAGAACATAACTTTGGACCACTCAGCAGCAGTCCAGTCCTTTTTATCTTTAGCCCAGGCGAGACGCTTCTGACGCTGTGTCTTGTTCAAGAGTGGCTTGACACAAGGAATGCGACAGCTGAAACCCATGTCTTGCATACGTCTGTGCGTGGTGGTTCTTGAAGCACTGACTCCAGCTGCAGTCCACTCTTTGTGAATCTCCCCCCACATTTTTGAATAGGTTTTGTTTCACAATCCTCTCCAGGGTGCGGTTATACCTATTGCTTGTACACTTTTTTCTACCACATCTTTTTCTTCCCTTCGCCTCTCTATTAATGTGCTTGGACACAGAGCTCTGTGAATAGCCAGCCTCTTTAGCAATGACCTTTTGTGTCTTGCCCTCCTTGTGCAAGGTGTCAGTGGTCGTCTTTTGGACAGCTGTCAAGTCAGCAGTCTTCCCCATGATTGTGCAGCCTACAGAACTAGACTGAGAGACCATTTAAAGGCCTTTGCAGGTGTTTTGAGTTAATTAGCTGATTAGAGTGTGGCACCAGGTGTCTTCAATATTGAACCTTTTCACAATATTCAAATTTTCTGAGATACTGAATTTGGGGTTTTCATTAGTTGTTAGTTATAATCATCAAAATTAAAAGGAATAAACACTTGAAATATATCAGTCTGTGTGGAATGAATGTATACATTATACAAGTTTCACTTTTTTAATGGAATTACTGAAATAAATCAACTTTATGATGATATTCTAATTATATGACCAGCACCTGTATGCATGGAAAGCCGATCCTGACGTCTGACTGTGATAACCACATAGAAACACACGATAAAAAAATAAAATTACAAAAACATTTTTACAAGAGGTCAAGCATGGGCCCCTCACCCACTGCGGGCCCTGGTGTAGCCGCACCCCCGATAGCTACGCCAGAGGGGACAAATATGTTTCTGCTAATGCCCATGGTTTTGGAATGGGATGGCCAACAAGCTCATATAGTTGTGATGGTCAGGTGTCCACATACTTCTGGTCATATGCTGTATGTGCACTGATGGACACAACATCTCATTGATTCTGCTAAAACAAACCGAAAAAGACAGTCTTCATATTGTCTATGATGTGTGCTCTTAGAGAAGCGCTACTACAGACCTCTGTATTTCAATGTGTGTGGCTGTTATGTGGTCTACATGTACATTTTGCCAGTACTGTACTTGAATTTCACAACCTCACCTCCCAAGCTCCACCACTCTCTTGCATGACTACACTGGTTGACTTAACATTGTTCTGGTTCTGCTAATAAATATGAACATTCAACATATGGGCTACACATAACATAACTAATTTTATTGAAGTAATCCACCTTTAAAGCAGTGTTTCTTAATCCTGGTCCTCGGGATCCAAAGGGGTGCACGTTTTTGTTTTTGCCCTAGCACTCACACACCTGATTCAAATGTTGCCCTACCACCTACACACTTGATTGATGTAATCAACCTATCATCAAGTCTTTAAATTGAATCAGGTGTGTGAGTGTTTGGGGAAAAACAAAACCTTGCACCCCTTTGGGTCCCGAGGACCAAGATTAAGAAACACTGCTTTAAAGACATAATTTCACCTCAGCTCCACGGTTGACTTTTTCTCCCTGGCTGTCTAATCCTGCTATGACAAGGACCTTCTCACAGTCACCATCTGATCCTGCTAAAATGCAGTACATAATGACATGGAAAACTTGATCTACATTGACGCCTGCAGAACCTGATGGCAATGTTTGATCTATAAGACCCACATTAGGTTGAAATGTCAAATGCAGCTACTTATGTAGGGAACTACAACAAGATCAACTATTAAGCTAGTTAGTTATATCTTCTAATGTCTCATAGCTAGCTACCCATAAATAAATATATTTTTGCAATGCAAAATCTATGTAGAATGTATGATGAATATGTGGAATACATTTAACTTCATACAAAATATATTTCAGGTATCAAAATTTATTTCACCTATTATTCTGAAATGTATTTTAAAATGTATACATGCATTTAACTTTATTCAAAATACATTTCAAGTATCAAAATGTGTTTCAGCTTTTATTCTGAAATGTATTTGAAAATGTATAAATACATTTAAATTTTGTCCAAATGTATTTTTACCGTAAAAAATCTCATTACAATACATATTTTGTATAGCAAATACATTAAAAAATGTATTTTGAAGCCCATATTAAAATGCATTTTTTAGATCCTGTGAAAGTAAAAAGATTAAATGTAATTACCGATGTATTGATGATATCACCTTTAGGTGTTGAAACATTTTATAGATATACATTACCAAAATACATTTCATCTTATGGTCACAAATACTTTCTAACGTACTTTAGCGACCTTGGTAAGGCCACTACTCGCCCCTCTAAAAGAGCTAAGCCTGTTTGGAATAGTGGTTAGTCCGCCTGACTGGGAAACACAAGGTTGTGGGTTTGAAACCCAGCCTGCCAAATACTTCATTACATTTAGACATACATTTTAAAAATGTATTAAATACATTTTTTATAAATATATTTAAGTGGCCAATTTCAAACATTTTGACTTATATTTACCAAATGTATTCAGGAATATATTTTCCAAATGTGTTTGGAAATATATTTTCCAAATGTGTTTGGAAGTTTTGGCAGTTTCATGTCATCCTCCCAAAAAACGTAACCGAAACTATCCAGGATGAGTGCTATAACAATCAGAGGCAGTGTGAACAACAGGAAATCAGGGAAACTGGAAATAGGTATCCTGCAAGATTTCAATTTAAATAGCACATGCCAGACTGTAATATTTAAAGAATATCCAGACCTAAATCACTTTAATATATTTTGCAGCTCAGAAGGATATTCTATACAAGGGTATACTGTGTCCTTTTCATTTTCACACATGTATTTTTACCTAACGCCTAAATGCTTGATAGCCTATTGGTGTAATGTTGTTATGCAGCCTTAAAAACCAGCCATAGACTTTTTATTTTAAACATGAAATCCGGAATGGCAACGCTATGGTTGAACAGTGGGCTAGCGGTTCAACTTATTGTTGCTAGCTTTACAGTTTCGAAGAGCTACGTTCGGATCATATCTTTGCAGATGCCAGATTACTGACAAAAGTTTATACGTAGAAAAACGATTTGTAAACAAATAAATGGAGACATTTGTATGTTCACAAATCTAATTTCACGCTTACGTTTCATGTTTTACGTCTGACCTTTTTTACGATCACAACAATTTAGGAATGTATTTTCTTACGATCCTAACAATACATGCACTTAACCTTTTGGCAGATATCTAACTCCATAAACTGTACTCCGGTAACCAGACATCCAGCAACTACTGTACCTCATAGCAAAGTGCCTGCGTGTGGTCTTAAAGCCAGTCTGATTCGTATTACGCAGTTGCTTACCGTACTGCCACTGCACCGTTCTAAAGAGTTTGAGCTTTTCTTATAATAAGACTTGTGTTGATAAAAAGTGTTGGGGGGTGGGGGACAAAATGCCATTTTTAAAAAGTTGGAGGGACATGTCCCACTCATGTATAATGAAACCTATGCCCCTGTGTGCAATGGCTGTTTAAAAGAAACTGAACAATAGATTAAGGTTTCCCTTGGCCGTTACTATTTTTATTTAACATTAAATTGTAAAAAAAAATGGAATTATATAAAAAAGTAGAATCATCTGTGAAAGTGGTCTTGATAA
This sequence comes from Esox masquinongy, assembly GCA_016801175.1. NCBI lineage: Eukaryota > Metazoa > Chordata > Actinopteri > Esociformes > Esocidae > Esox > Esox masquinongy. The sequence continues at coordinate 9,330 of JACXGI010018425.1, read as the reverse complement.
CCAACTTGAAAACTTCAATAGGACAGACTGATAAGGTAAAGTATTCATGTTTATCTGCCCTGAGATGGACAAGTTGCTTGTAGCATAAATCTGTAAATTGTTTAGTGGTCTTTTGCATCCTGGGAGAAAATAGACTGTGACAACACACACAGACACTCACACACTTTGAAGACGTTCAGTGACAGTGCCTGGTGCCCCACTTTGGCAGAGAGGCTTTTCATCACTTTCATCTGTCCTCCAGCTATGCTAGGGTCACCTTCCCCTTCCCCACACACAAACACATACTGTCACAAGCATGCACCCACTTCAACATAAAAAATACCATTTCAGATGCACATACACACAGACTGAAAACCATTTCACACACAAACACAAGCACACACATAAATTAAAAAGTATTTTACAGTTGTATGGACTGGTCTTACTGCAAGAGGAAATCAACTCTGACTTACTAAGACTATTAGTTTATTCAAGATTAAAAAGACAAAATAGAATGTGTAAACGTGTGTTGGTGAAGATGGTTTGAAAATGCATATTTGTGTTGCATATAAGTGTGTGCATAACCGCTCAAAAAGACAACATCCAGTGTTAATGCCTATGTGCCTAAGATTGTGCATGTGTGGTAGTGTGTAGTTCTCAAAAATATTTACCCCCCTCTGGGTATTCCACATTTAATTTTGAAACCAAAATGAAGTCAATTAGAAAACATGAAACCAAAATGGAGTCAATTAGTCCATTATGTCAAATGAAAAATAAAATCTGCAAATTGTTCTAAATTAATTACAAATATATCAGAAAATAACTGATTGCATAAGTATTTGCACCCTTTGCTATAACCCACTTGAATGAGCTGTGGTGCAACCAAATGTCTTTCGAAGTCACATAATACGTTAATTGGAGTCCACCTGTCTGCAATTAAGGTGTTTCACACAAACTCAGATTAAATACACCTGTCACTGGAAGGCCCCACAGTTGATTAGAACAATTCCTAAAGAAAAGTACATCATAAAAATGTTGTAACATTCAAAGGAAATCTTCAGCACCAATCGGGAGTAGTATCTAAGAACATTTCCAAGGTGTTAAGCATCCCCGGGAGCACAGTTAAGTGCATTATTAAAAAATTGAGATAATATGGCACAACTGTGTATCTGTCTAAAACAGGGAGTCCTCAAGAACTGAGTATCTGGACGAGAAGGGCACTAGTCAGGGAAGCAAACAAAATCTATAATTTAAGTGAAAACTGTTTTACATTATTTTAGCATTTAAATTAATGTCCAACCAAAGCTTTGTATATAACCTTTGTTCCCTGAGGGAGGGAACAAGGAGCCACACCTTTTGGGCCCCATGCCGTTTGAGTTGCGGTGAAGAATGGTTCTGAATTCAGTGTAGCTGGATGTTTTATAGCAAAGGAGGTGGGGCTCCTGGCTGCTACACAACTGTAGGTGTGATTGTATTTGCATTCACGGATATACATTACGCTTTTGAGTGTCCCCCATTGTGGCACCTCATTCCCTCCATCAGGGAACGAAGGTAATATATATAATCTATTATCCTGCTGAAAGAGGCCAATGCCATCAGGGAATACCATTGCCATGAAAGGGTGCAAATGGTCTACAACAATGATCAGGTAGGTGGTACATGTCAAAGTAACATCCACATGAATTGCAGGACCCAATGTTCCCCAACAGAACATTGCCCAAATCATCATTCAGCCTCCGCCGGCTTGCCTTCTTCCCATAGTGCATCCTGGTGCCATGTATTCTTCAGGAAAGCAACGCACACGCACCCAGCCATCCACGTGATGTAAAAGAAAACGTGATTCATCAGACCAGGCCACCTTCTTCCAGTGCTCCGTGGTCCAGTTCTGATGCTCATGTGCCCATTGTAGGCGCTTTTGACAGTGGTCACAGGGGTCAGCATGGGGACCCTGACTGATCTGCGGCTATGCAGGCCCATACGCAACAAACTGCGAAGCGCTGTGTGTTCTGACACATTTTTATCAGTTCCAGCATCAACTTTTTCAGCAATTTGAGCTACAGTAGCTCATCTGTTGGATCAGACCACATGGGCCAGCCTTCGCTCCCCACGTGCATCAATGAGCCTTGGCCGCCCATGACCCTGTTGCCGGTTTACCGCTTTTCCTTCCTTGGACCACTTTAGATAGGTACTGACCACTGCAGACCGGGAACAGTCCACAAGAGCTGCAGTTTTGGAGATGCTCTGACCCAGTCGTCTAGCCATCACAATTTGGCCCTTGTCAAAGTTGCTCAGATCCTTATTCACTTCACCTGTCAGTGGTCATAATGGGGTATTTCAGAAAGCAGGTTTTGTGAAAACCTAGAGTTAGTTGACTCAGAGTTGATGGAAACTCTGGGTTTACGGTTTCAAAGAGCCAGTTCAGGGTTTCTCTGAGTCAGTTACTATGGCAACATACTCTGTGAAGCTAACCTGCTCGCTAGCAGGTTTTATCCAACTAACCCTGAGTTTGTGCTACTCTTGAACTGAAACCTGCCATCTGAATGTGTCAGACAGGGTGTGTCCTTTTCTCGAAGAACCATTTGAAGCACAAATACTCAGCAGAAATCTCAGTTGGGAGACAGTGATGAGACCCCGCTTGGATGTTTTATCATTCCCTAATGATTATCTGTTTGGGCATTACTGTTTTTCTGCACAATCGATCATTTATTTGAACAATATTCTCAGCCCTCATATCGTTCCTATGATACATCGTGGACATGCTCTCAGTTTGGAACAAATTCTTGTGTTGCGGTTTTCTGTATAACATCGGTGACGCTGAGCATATGTTCATGGCATCCGTCTCTGTCGGGCTATCAGATATGTGACTCTTGCACCGAAAAGTTTTCTCTACACTTATGTAGTGTTCCCAAGTCACAGACCCACAATACTCATCAAAAAAAGAATTCCACAGAATTGCAGGTATCAGTCTGCAGGTGTCCTGAACCTCCCTGACCAGGTGTCAATGGGGACACTTGAATTTTTTGATCCCGTATCGCTCAACACATTCACTAAATTTGTAATGAGTTCTAAACCCACAAATTGTCAGCTAGACCCGATTCCAACAAAATTATGTAAGTAGCTATTTCCGGTGCTAGGTCAGCCAATGTTGAACATAATAAATTGCTCCCTTTCCTCTGGATGTGTACCAAACTCACTAAAAATAGCGGAAATTAAGCCTCTTCAAAAAAAAATCTAATCTGGATCCAGACATATTAAACAATTAGAATCTTAGAAAAATGTGTTTCCCAAAAACTGAATGCCTTCCTGATGACAAATAACATTTATGAAATGCTCCAGTCCGGTTTCAGACCCCATCATAGTACTGAGACTGCACTCATGAAGCATTCGAAACATTGCAAAAATCTGAAACTTTCTATCAAAAACTGATGCAGAAAAACTAATCCATGCATTTCTTACTTCTAGAATAGATAACTGCAATGCTCTTCTTTCCAGTTACCCTGATAAATCAATAAATAAACTTCAATTAGTGCTGCACACGGCTGCTAGAATCTTAACTAGAACAAAAAAATGTGAACACATTACTCCAGTACTAGCCTCTTTACACTGGCTGCCTGTTAGGGTTAGGGCTGATTTTAAGGTTTTATTGTTAACCTATAAATTAATACATGGACTTGCTCCTACTTACCTCGCTGAAATGATCCAGCCATACATACCTACACGTATCTAAGATCGCAAGATACAGGCCTTTTAATTGTACCTAGAATTTCTAAACAAACAGCCGGAGGCAGGGCCTTCTCTCATAGAGCTCAAATACTGTGGAATGATTTGCCAATTAAGGTTAAAAATGCAAACTCAGTGCAAACTTTCAAGTGTCTACTAAAGATTCATCTCTACAGCGTGGTTTATGATTAAGTGTAGTCTGGCCTAGGGGCGTGAAGGTGACCAGAAAGGCTTAATACTGTCCACCCTTGCTGTCTTGCCAGGTGGGCTCTCATCGCCACTGGGATGGCCTCTCTCCAATGCCATTCGGAGGCGGAGTCACTGACTTGTTGTTGTCACTCCATTGCGCCCATTGTGCAATTGGGGTGAACTCTGCTGGCAATACTTGGCCCTCATTTCAGGGTGGTTGTGGTTGGTTGGTATCCCTCTGGTTGATGCTTGGCAATGTGATTGGATTGACTTCCTGCCTGTTGGGCCTTGTCCAGGGCCTCCCCCCGGATAGGGCCACAGTGTCACTGGATCCCCCAGTCTCAGCCCCAAGGTTTTATGCTGCTATATTAATGTGCCAAGGAGAGTAGGGTCAGTTCTCCTTCTCCACTGTAAAACCTTGTCAACATAAGGAGTGCACTCTCTGAATTGTCTTGTCTTCTGCTCTGTTCAAACTTAGGAGGACATGAGGTCTTGGCCCACACCTCCCAAGTACCAGGCCCTAAAAACTCGTCTCTGCCACTGTCCAAAGTCCTCCTGGCTCTGTTGCAGATCAAGACGATACCAGACAATTCCAGCTGCCAGTCTGATAACCACCCCCCCTCCCCCGCATTGTCCCTGTCCTTGTCCTTCTGGTCATGCTTCTGACCTGGATTAGGTTTTATAAACTCTGGACACAACTCAAATGCATTTACTAATTATTGCAACTTGTACTCTTAAAATGTTCACCCGGCACAGCCAGAAGAGGACTGGTCATCCCTCCGAGCTTGGTTCCTCTCTAGGTTTCTTCCTAAATTCCGGCCTTCTTAGGGAGTTTTTCCTAGCCACTGAAATTCAAAACTACTTGGGGTTTAAGGCTAGGTGTTTTGTAAAAGCACTTTGTGACAACTGCTGATGTACAAAGGGCTTTATGAATAAATTTGATTGATTGATTGGTTATGGTGGGAAATGTAGCGATAGGTTCATAACACAGAACTCAGGGTTTCTCAACCATTTGCGTGCTGGAGATTAGGTGATGGGGGACCACGGCTTCACAATTAGGAACTTGCTAGAGGAACGGAATGTATGCTTGGTGTTACCAGCATTTACACGCAAGTAATGCCAATTGACAAATGAGCAGGTCACTTGCACGCAACGCCTTGCTAATGTCCGTATTCATGTGGAATGAGCAAAGAGTCGTCTTAAGGTGTATACGATTCTCTCACAAACTGTGCCTATTAGTTTGGTCCCTAAAATTGAGAACATACTTAAAAAAAGAAGAGAGCTTATTTCTAGCGAATAGACACAATGTCTAACACAAACAACATGACTCACAACATGCACTGATCGTTTATGTATTCCAAAAATGAACATGCCTTTATTCATATTAATGAACTGCAAAACATTGTCAGAATTTGTAACATTCTTTTATTTCAACTATTGGCTGTACTGCTTTTTCACACAACTGCCTGTACTAACTTGCCATTTTAACTGGTTCTGTCCTATGAAAAATGCACTTTGTCATATGAAAACTAAACAGGTGAGAGATCATTACACTGTGTTTGTGTAGGTATATTTCTTAGTAAATTGATTATCTAATATATCAGTTACTTATTTAATATACACCGATCAGCCATAACATTATGACCACTGACAGGTGAAGAGAATAACACTGATAATCTCGTTATCATGGCACCTGTCAGTGGACAGGATATATTAGGCAGCAAGTAAAAATTCTGTCCTCAAAGCTGATGTGACAGAAGCAGGAAAAATGGGCAAGCATAAGGATCTGAGCAACTCTGACAAGGGCCAAATTGGGATGGCTAGACGACTGGGTCAGAGAATCTCCAAAACTGCAACCCTTATAGGGTGTTCCCAGTCTGCAGTGGTCAGTACCGATCTAAAGTAGCCCAAGGAAGGAAAAGCAGTGAACCGGCGACAAGATCATGGGCGGCCAAGGCTTATTGATGCACGTGGGGAGCGAAAGCTGGCCTGTGTGGTCTGATCCAACAGACGAGCTACTGTAGCTCAAATTGCTGAAAAAGGTGCTGGTACTGATAGAATGGTGTCAGAACACACAGTGCATCACAGTTTGTTGCATATGGGGCTGTGTAGCCGCAGACCAGTCAGGGCGCCCATGCTGACCCCCTGTCTGTTGCTGAAAGCGCCTACAATGGGCATGTGAGCAATAGAACTGGTCCATGGAGCAGTGGAAAAAGGTGGCCTGGTCTGATGAATTACGTTTCCTTTTACATCACGTGGATGGCTGGGTCCATGTGTGTTTATTTCATGGAGAACTCATGGCACCAGGATGGGAAGAAGGCAAGCTGGCGAGTTGGTGGATGCAGTGTGATGCTTTGGGCAATGTTCTGCTGGGAAACATTGGGTCCTGCCATTCATGTGGATGTTACTTTGACACGTGCCACCTACCTAAGCATTGTTGCAGACCATGTGTACCTTTTCATGGCAACGTTATTCCCTGATGGCATTGGCCTCTTCCAGCAGGATAATGCGCCCTGCCACAAAGCAAAAATGTTTCAGGAATGGTTTGAGGAACACAACAACAAGTTCAAGGTGTTGACTTGGCCTCCAAATTCCCCAGATCTCAATCCAATCGAGTATCCATGGGATGTGCTGAACAAACAGGTCCCATCTATGGAGGCCCCACCTCGCAACTTACAGGACTTAAAGGATCTGCCGCTGCCTTAGTGCTAGATACCACAGCACATCTTCAGAGGTCTACTGGAGTCCATGCCTCGACGGGACAGGACTGTTTTTGCAGCAAAAGGGGGACCTACACAATATTAATCAAGTGGTCATGTTGTGGCTGATCAGTGTATGTATTAATTAAAACAGTACTTCATGAAATGCACGCTCAAACTAATTGAATTGTGTATGCCAAGCATATTCAATCTACTGCTCAACCCATTTACTTAAAGAACACCAGGTACTCTGGCCAGAGATGTATTTTCTTTTCAGCAAAATCATCAGCCAACCTGTGTAGCATGTGTAAAACATATAACTTCTGCAGATGTTGCACATGTGCATCTGTGTAGTCCTTACCAAATGGAATGTCCACATCTATGCGCTTGCTTGGTGTCCAGACAACCAGCTTGCAGCTCTGTAGGCCCTGAAGAGAAGGAAATAAGAAATAAGATAGCACATTGACACAAATTTCTGAATAGTATGAGTTTACAACATAATGTTCAATACTTGTAATAATACTGCTAATAATCTATTTTCTAGACATTTTTACCCGGCTGAAGGTAATATCCATCTTTTCCACTGGGACAAATTAGGTACCGTCCATCAGCCAAGCTTTTGATGTCACCATTTGGCCGACTCAGAAATTGTGTCAGAGACGTGGAACTCTTGAAGGGGCACTTGATCTCAAAGAGTTGTGTTGCATCAAAGATCCCATTTGGGCTGGCTCCCAACCAAGGATGGTGAGGGTGCACCACCAGGCCTCTGTACACATCATGCCCTCAGCCCTCCAGGAGTGTGACGAAATTGACCTCATTTTCTTTGCCATGCTTTGTGGCTGTATTGCCAGTGAAGGTTGGGTACAAATGCTCATTTAGACATTTTTGGGGATCTGTTGTGTTTTCTTTGGGGACTTGTTTCACTGTGCTGGCTGTTAGACACAGTTTCCTAGCATCATGCCGTAGATGTGAACCACTTTGGATTTTGGTTTCTTCCAACAATGTAGCTGCTCTTACAGGGGATAATTTGATATAAGCCTCATCAAATATTGTGCACTTACAGGTTAGTGTTGTGCTGTGTTCAGTGTGACACAATGTGTTTTTGTGGGCTGAATCATGTTGGCTTGGGCCTGCCTTGCTGCTGCTGTCTACATCTGCTCTGTTAAATAGCTGAAGAAGACCATTTGTCTGGAGACAAAATATTGGGGCCATTACCGGGAGTTGATGTGGCCTGTGAACTTTGTATGGTTCATAAAAAGTTGGGGGGGGGTGTGGAATTGTTCTGTGATGATATTGATGGGCCTGGATATGAGTGGTGGGGTCTGTGGTGTTTAAAATGTATGTTTTTCACCTTCCTCAGCTCTACATTCTTCCTCAAAACCAAGTTCCACTTCCTTCGCAAATCAGTGCATGCCATCCCTGTCTATCCTTGCCTGACTGCACTCTCAACCTACATTGAAGAAAATATAATTACTAGTCAGTCAATGTTAGTATTCAGTACTATCAAGAAGGTTATATGGTTATTCATCAGAAGAATTGCATTGATGAAGGGATTTATGTTTTTTCTCTTTGCTGTTTTTTTTATACAGCGTTATGATTCAACCTTTTTCTGTAAAAATGGTTTGTTCAACCTTCAGCCAATCAGTGATACCCTACCAACAGCCAATCAGAGTGATACCCTAACACCAGCGCCAATGCAACTTTGTTAAAGCTGCACTTGGTAGGATTTCTTTTTTTGGAACAAGTTATTATCTATTTTTCATATTTTTTATTCGGAACATCATTCTCTATCGGTCATTGGTGCAGAACCGCTTTCTGACCGGTGAGTAATTGCAAAATGCTGTAATCGTTTTTTTACTTAAATCCTACCTTGTGCAGCTTTAAAAAAAAATCTAATTTAAACAACATAAATTTGTCTAACTACAGTAACTATCTGGCTAAAACATTGCCACCATGCAATCAAAACTAGGAGTAGATATTGGAAGGACAAATCTAAAAGAGAACATCTAAATATGTGTAGCAGTTAAGTACAGGTAGAACCAGAAATAATTGGACACTGACACAAGTTTTGTTATTTTGGCTGTTTACCAAAATATATTAAAGTTACAATTGAATAATGAATATGGGCTTAAAGCGCAGACTCTCCGCTTTAATTTGAGGGTAACCACATCCAAATTGGAGGAAGGGTTTAGGAATTACAGCTCTTTAATATGTACAGTGCCTTGCGAAAGTATTCGGCCCCCTTGAACTTTTCGACCTTTTGCCACATTTCAGGCTTCAAACATAAAGATATAAAACTGTAATTTTTTCTGAAGAATCAACAACAAGTGGGACACAATCATGAAGTGGAACAAAATTTATTGGATATTTCAAACTTTTTTAACAAATAAAAAACTGAACAATTGGGCATGCAAAATTATTCAGCCCCCTTAAGTTAATACTTTGTAGCGCCACCTTTTGCTGCGATTACAGCTGTAAGTCGCTTGGGGTATGTCTATATCAGTTTTGCACATCGAGAGACTGAAATTTTTGCCCATTCCTCCATGTAAAACAGCTCGAGCTCAGTGAGGTTGGATGGAGAGCGTTTGTGAACAGCAGTTTTCAGTTCTTTCCACAGATTCTCGATTGGATTCAGGTCTGGACTTTGACTTGGCCATTCTAACACCTGGATATGTTTATTTGTGAACCATTCCATTGTAGATTTTGCTTTATGTTTTGGATCATTGTCTTGTTGGAAGACAAA
>JACXGI010018424.1:0-13389 GCA_016801175.1 Esox masquinongy | reverse complement strand
TCTATCTGCAGGTATCTCAACATTACTGCAGTCTACAGTCCATCTTCATAGATGTCCTCTTTCAGCTGGTCAATAATACAAAACCATTACAGTTTTCTCCATCTACTGGATAATGTGATGATCTGGAGGGCAGGTTATTGTTTAAACACCAATGTGAAATGTAAAAGTGTTTTTATCCTCCAGTCACAAGAGAACATATCTAACTACACCATTTTACATACGGACCATTTAATGTCACTGTAATATAATGTTCCCAGATCCCCAGAAATATCATGTAAACATCTGACATGTTCAACTTCATTTACCAGAGACAGTATATCACACAAATGGATGCATTTATATCTATATATTTGCAGAGTATATTGGACAAAAACACAGGACCTGTCTACAAAACAAATAATTAAATATACATTTAAAATTATTTACTTACTGAGTAAAAGGAAGAGTGGTATTGTATGTTGAAACAGAAACAGTTTGGGAGGTTTTTGGTCTGTGGTTCACAAAACATTGTAGTCACTGAGCATAGAGTTGAATAGAGGACACAACAAAGCCTGCTTTAGCCATGGTGTGAATGTTATTTCCTCAAACATTAAATTTAGAGGATGTAGATGCAGAAGAAATGTACTTATTTAAGAGAGGCTGCATTTAAAGGCCCTGCCCACAGTGTCACAGAATCTGTTATTTTAAATATTCAAAGGTTGTTCCACTATACAACTTTATGTCAGGGACCAAGACACAGTGAAGACTTCCTTCCTCAATCACACAAGTTGCCTTTTAGACAATAAAGATTGTAATGCTGTTATGGGTATGTGGCTGACTGACTAATCTACATATCATGTTGAGAAGTTATTTATAATGAAAGGTGATTTGTAGATCATTCATATACAGTTGTATATGATTAAATTAAAGATTAAATAGGAGAAGAGCCTCTCTCAGTGATAGAACATGTTTTCACCAGCCTCTCTCAGTGATAGAACACGTTTTCACCAGCCTCTCTCAGTGATAGAACACGGTTTCACCAGCCTCTCTCAGTGATAGAACACGGTTTCACCAGCCTCTCTCAGTGATAGAACACGGTTTCACCAGCCTCTCTCAGTGATAGAACACGGTTTCACCAGCCTCTGTCAAAATCCTTTGTTTTCCAGGCATCATAAATACAAAGATGATTTTCCAGAACTGAATAGAATGAAACTAAATAGTTGTTGTTCATCACTGTTCTGTGATATTTCCAGTATATCTCATTAGAGGCTGACCTGTTGTGAATCTGAACTGTTACTCTGTTGAGGAGCACACTATTTGTTAAAAAATAAAAGGGATCACGCAAAAAGCATCAAATGGTCACAGGCACAGTTCGATACACATGTAGGCAGGATGGCTGGGCTGGAGAACCAGCATGGTATGTATCCATGACAAACTAATTCGGGAATGTAATTGGGGGACTGGTGTTAGTACTCGGGTGACTGGGATCTGGGGATGAGAGCTGTGTTCAGAAGCGGGAGGTTGTGCATGAGCAAAAGGATGGGACTTTTGCAGGAGCTGTGACTGTGCAAGATAAGGATTGTGAGGGGAACTTACAGAAGGTTGATGTGACTTTATTTGGATACTTGTAGGTGCATCTCAGCTCCACTGTTGATCCCTTCAAGACACAGATACTCTGAGTGGAGTAGGTCACATCCCAGTCACCCTAACCCAGTACCACTGAAACACACTCACAAAACACAATGGGATCATAACTAAAGTCAATTTACAACAACAGTAGAAGTGGGCCCATACTTTGCTGTAGTTGAGTGAAGCTGCCAAACAGAACCCACCAAAATAGAATATTTCTTTCACACATTTTATATAGAAATGAGATCATATCTGTCAGAGACCAGAGAAAGACCACCAACACACTTCCTGTTGTTCTCAAAGCCATTGTTAGACCATCCTGTGGTCAAACAATATGATATATAGCTTGTGGATAAAAAGACAAACAATATGATATATAGCTTGTGGATAAATTAAGACAAACAATATGCTATATAGCTTGTGGATAAATAAACACTTGTCAGTGAAATCACTATGTGGATAAACTTGATTTAATAAAACAACACTCCTGATACGATCAGTCCCTTTCTCTGTGATGGAAGATAATTGGGTGCAGTTTTCCTTCAATTCTAACACTGATGTTGTTGTGCTGTGTTAAACTGTTAAGTTTCAAGTTGAGTATATTAGTCACATTCACTGAATCATTTAGTTGTGTGTAAAGCAGGGAAAGCCAACTTCCTGGCTCCGGGGCCACATCAGAATTTAGAAAATAAATGGAGGGCCACATGTGCTTTGCAATTTGTAAATCAAATATGATTTTTAGGCCAGAAAAGGGCAATATTTAAAAGATCAATACAATGTAATGTGTGAATGATTAGTTTTCCCACCTGTAATGAAGGGCACTTCGTTACTAGTGACAGACTACTTTGGCCTTGTAAATATGGGGCAATGGGGTTGGCTAACAACTGCACATGGAAGAGATAACTATGTACATTAATAATGACACTTGGTACATGGGTAGAGATATTTTGCACTTTATTAGCAGGATTTGCACAGAACATTTTGCACATTGCATATTTGCACATTTTCTATGAGGCATTTAGTGACAATTTATTGGCGATTGATAGTATACTTGTGGAGCAGTGATTGTCTGCCGGCAGGTTGAGTACTCAGCGCCACCTGAAAGGGAGAGCGGCATTAGATTAAGTTCCAGTGATAATACTGGTGTACGTTTGGTAATAATTGACAACAGAACCGTGAAGTCAGGGTCTGTTTGACTTCATCCTGTAAAATCTGTCTAGGTGCTTATATATCATAGTAGGAATGTGCTAGGGCAATAGTTGTTTGAACATTGTTTAAATAGAAGGTATAATCACTTACCAGTCCTGTCTTGCGTCTGCTCCAGGGTGTTCAGCCAAAAGAGCCCCCTGGTGTACGAACACCGAAATAAACGTTCCAGAAGAGACCAAGTGTTAGGATAGGAGAGGGGGGTGATTTGTTAAACATATAACCAATGATGTCTGTAGTAGTTCAACAGCAGTAGGCCTCATGAACACGCCCACAGGACCACACTGACTATAACCCCTCCCCACATACACACACAACCCTCAACTGGACAAATCCATAACCCCTCCCTATACACACACAACCCTCAACTGGACAAATCTATAACCCCTCCCTATACACACACAACCCTCAACTGGACAAATCCATAACCCCTCCCTATACACACACAACCCTCAACTGAACAAATCTATAACCCCTCCCCACATACACACACAACCCTCAACTGGACAAATCCATAACCCCTCCCTATACACACACAACCCTCAACTGGACAAATCCATAACCCCTCCCTATACACACACAACCCTCAACTGAACAAATCTATAACCCCTCCCCACATACACACACAACCCTCAACTGGAAAAATCTATAACCCACCCCCACATATACACAATACCCTCAACTGGACAAATCTATTTCCCCTCACCACATACACACACAACCCTCAACTGGACAAATCTATTTCCCCTCACCACATACACACACAAACCTCAACTGGACAAATCTATTACCCCTCCCCACATATACACAATCCTCAACTGGACCAAGTGGTAGGATAGGAGAGGGGGTGATTTGTTTGTTGTATTTATGTATATTTATTGTAATTATGTTTTATGGGTTTGTTAGGTGGGAAACAGCAGGAAGTGAATAATTACATATATTATGTATTAAATTATATCCTACATGTTGTCTAAGATGCTTTAGTCATGTGATAATATTGTGAGAACACCTACTAACTGAACCATCCAATCTAGTAGACCTGAAACACATTATAAAGAGCGCCAGTTTCCATCAATCTGTGGTGTTGGTTTGGGGTTTTTTTAAAATAAAAAGCAGCATGCTTTGGTATACCACACCATCGCTTTGGCCTCTTTGTTTACTGCATCACCCAGCCGCTGAAGGGTCTTTCTAACACCCCCCGGTGTAAAGAATTTCACTTACTAAAGGATCTTTATAACAGCCCCTCGGTGTAAAGAATTTCACTCACTAAAGAGTCTTTCTAACACCCCCCCTGGTATAAAGAATTTCACTCACTAAAGGGTCTTTCTAACACCCCCCCGGTATAAAGAATTTCACTCACTAAAGGGTCTTTCTAACACCCCCCCTGGTGTAAAGTGACAATCTAATGCCACAGCCCCAAACAATTAAATAAAATAGATTGTTATTGGAAGGGGAGTCTGTTCAAGATAAAAACAACTTATTAAGAGCATAATGTAAGGAATGCAGTGTGGTCCCAGTGACTTGTCAAGTTTCACCCTCAGCAGAGCCCTGAGGTCAGCCAGCTTTAAATTACTGTACCATGATGTTTTTCATTCTGTAAACTCTACATAGAACCCCTGTAGAACACTGTGAAGGTCCTCTGGAAAAGAGTGAATACGCAACACTGTGAGGGTCCTCTGGGACAGACTGAATACACAACACTGTGAGGGTCCTCTGGGACAGACTGAATGCACAAAACTGTGAGGGTCCTCTGGGACAGACTGAATACACAACACTGTGAGGGTCCTCTGGGACAGACTGAATACACAACACTGTGATGGTCCTCTGGGACAGACTGAATACACAACACTGTGGACTTGTTGTGCTGTTTGAATGTCCTCACGAAGCACATAATGTCAGAAGTGAGTGTTACGGGTCGGTAGTCATTCATTTCAGTCACTTTCTCTGTCTTGAGTACTGGGATGATGGTGGACATCTTGAATCAGTCGGGGAGAACAATCTGGGATAGTGAGAGGATGACGATGACGGAGAACACTGCAACTAGATGTTTGTTTGTCAGTTACAACACGTATGTAACGTGTGATGTTTTGCATGTCTGATTATATCTGTCTGGTTAAGCTGACATGCTGAATGGTGAAAAACACTTCCCTGTTCTTACTGTCAGGGTGGAAACAGACAGTGAGTTAATTGGTTAAAACTGAATAACTGTCAAGTTGCTGATGTAGAAGTGTCCTTGTTGATCATTATGTTCTACTATCTCATTCTATTGACACTCCTCCTTAGATGCAGCAAAGTGCTTCGGAAGGATCTGGTGTTGTATATTAGAGTTCCCCCTACTGGCATCTCAACATTACTGCACCTTCATAATTAGCAGGATCTTATTAATGTGGTCTCAATAACAACATAACACACTAATGCCTAAGATGATCTAATAAAGAACAAAACTGATAAAACTGGTTGTGTAGAATCCCTTTTGCGGAATGGTTTATAGGCAACCAGTAAAACTGTTAGCTATATAATAATTATATAATAGCTATATAATGTCACATAGAATAGAGGACGGATGAAACACACAGTTTGAATGAGACAGTGTTACCCAGTTCCTTTTGAAAGGAACAGTGAGCGGATCACGGAACTCCGATTCCAATACATTCAGGTACGGTACTAATCCAATATGTCTTGATCTATAGTGTGTTTTACAATATGCTTCTCTACAGGTAAACATGGTTTACAGTACATACAGAATAGGACATACAGAATAGGACATACAGAGTAGGACATACAGAATAGGACATACAGAACTGCATTTACACATACTGTGTTTTATTTCTTTCAGAGAGTCATGGAGTTTGAGGCCAATCAGATCTCACATAAAATCATTCATGAAGACGAGGCAGTGTTAAACCTGGTTAGAACACGTCAGCGAAGAAGAATTGTGTCTCCTCCTCGTCCAGGTCCAACTACTCCTCTCCCTGTTCCAACTACACCTCACCCTGGTCCAACTACTCCTCTCCCTGTTCCAACTACACCTCACCCTGGCCCAGCTACTCCTCTCCCTGTTCCAACTACACCTCACCCTTGTCAAACTACTCCTCCCCCTGGTCCAGCTACTCCTCTCCCTGTTCCAACTACACCTCACCCTGGTCCAACTACTCCTCTCCCTGGTCCAACAACACCTCTCCCTGGTCCAACTACGCCTCTCCCTGGTCCAACTACTCCTCTCGCTGGTCCAACTACTCCTCTCCTTGATCCAACTACTCCTGTCCCTGGTCCTACTACTCCTCTCCCTGGTCCAACTCCTCCTCTCCCTGGTCCTAATACTCCTCTCCCTTGTCCAACTACTCCTCTCCCTGGTCCTACTACTCCTCTCCCTGATCCAACTTCTCCTCTCCCTGGTCCAACTTCTCCTCTCCCTGGTCCAACTACTCCTCTCCCTGGTCCTACTACTCCTCTCCCTGGTCCTACTACTCCTCTCCCTGGTCCTACTACTCATCTCCCTGGTCCTACAAATGTCTGTTGAGAGAAAAACACTGTCTACACATCGTTAAGTTGCCCTTACTACGTCTTGACAGTCTTATACAGGTCTACTATTGCACCCTCCATTAAGCATTTGCCACTTGGGATTTTATAGCACCGATCAGGAGACTTTACAAATGCATTAAAACCCTTGTCTTCAACAATCAAGAATGGTTGGAGGTCCTTCACAGTCATATCTCCCAGGCTTCTTGTAATCTCTGCTGCTATTTGGGAGTCATCTATGGGGAAAATAATCATTTCCAACAAGCTAAACCTAATGTATTTAAGTCTTTATCTGGGTATAACTCACATACAATCTAAAATGGTCAAAGTAGCTATATGAATTTATTTTATATGTGAACAGATAAATTCCAAAATGCAATGTCAAGAATTTGATAAGTGACACATTGGTGATAGAATGATGGCTGGCCTAAGAGTTGTTTTCCAGTTGTTTTCCCGAAAGATTATTGAGATCTTTACTTTGAGAACATTTTATGAGATATTCTCTGTTTTAGAAATCCTGAGCAATACATATCTGAGTATTAGTTCACATGTAAATGCACCCACAGTAATATTCTGCACTGTGATATTCTGCAAAAAATAAAGTGCATTTCCTACTTTCTATTGAAATAAATGAACTTACTAAATAAACTAATAATATTAATAAATAATGCATGCCTCTGAAAGGCTTGTGTAAGACAACTCTGCCTAACTCTGTCATCAGATTTGGGGGTATTTGCCTGCGTTCTCTCCCCCTCTGATCACCACAGCTGTTCATCATGCTCTTTTATGTGATTGATTCTCATGGGTTTTAACAAGTTTGTTGTTTTGCCAAAATATCATAAAGACTTTTTATAAAGATCAGATGTTGCTTCATGAATGATTATTGGAGTGAAATAACTCTAAACAATGCTTTGTTTCTGTTCTGACATTAACACACTGGTAAGCTCATCAACTCCTTCTAGTTCTTGAACTGTGATTGAGTGTGTTTTACACAGTGTGCCTGTGTGTAGGCTATATTAGGAGCAGAAGGAGACAGTACAAGAAGTTGTTCCCATAAACCATTTTTTCAGCTTCTGAAACACCTTGAGTTGATTAAAAATAATAATAATGACTGGTTAAAAAATCCCTTGGTATCGATATTTCTATGTGCAGATTCTCAAGATAAAAAGTCTTAATTGTAACTATCGATAGTTTGGTATTGGTCCACCCATCGATAATTGCAATGCCAACAATGAAGGACTACATACTAAACATTAAAGGTACATATTAGAAATCATCGAGAATACTGACAAAGTCAATTTAATGACAGTGGAAGAAGGTTTGAGATCTGTGGTTGACATAACTAGTCAGGGAACATAAACATTCAGTGAGGACACATGAAAAACAAAACAGAAAACCATGTTTCGAACCAGCAACCTTCCACATCCCAGATAGGCGCACTATCCACTACTCCAGTTAGGAACCTGTAAGTAGTGAAGGCAAGTGATGTCACAACATAAATGTTTGAAGTTAATTTCTTTGTAATCCTAACCCAAACATTAACCCTAACCTTAACCCCCGAGCTGTGATACCTAACCTTAACCCAAACCCTAACCTGAACCCCAGAACTGTGAAACCTAACCCTAAACAAACCTTAACCTAACCTTTTTGTTTCCTACCCGTAGCCCAAACCTTAACCCTAACCTTAACCCCAGTGCTGTGATATCTAACCTTAACCCAAACCTTAAGCCCAGTGCTGTGATGCCTAAAGTTAACCTAACTTTAACGAGAAAATACTTTTATAACATGTTCTAGCGACCTTCTATAACATGTTCTAGTGTTGTCGTTACTCATCCTAAATTTACATGTCCAGTGTGGGGCAATGGGTAGGGTGACTGCCTTCTCACCATATGTTGCCGGTTCAAGCAAGCAAGTTTATTTATATAGCACAATTCATACATCGAAGCAATTCAATGTGCTTTACAAAGAAAAAAAATATATATATAAAAATACAATAACATAAAAACAAATACTCAAATTAAAACATCAAAACAAATAAAAACAGCATAATAATAAAAATACAATAAGAAAACATATAAAGATTTTAAAAAAAGATTAAAATGGGATAAAAACATAGGAAGCTATGAGGCTAAACAGTGTGGTAAGTTTAAGTGCTCAGTCGTAGGCACGTGAAAAGAGTAGTGTTTTTAACCTAACTCAACTCACAGTAGAGTTGGTCTGATGATAACATAGAAGAAGAAATGTCAAAATACTTACTACCAGGGTGTCATAGTCAGGTGACCTGGTCTTCATGTTCAGAGATGAGTACATGTCACTGTTAGTATCAGGATGGACACTCTGTGGGGGAGGGAGAAAGAGATATGTAGAGAGGGAGAATACACAAGTGTTATGAAATAACCCTTATTTATTTGTTTTCTGACAACATCAAAAAATGTATTTAACACAATAACACAAAGACATGAACATAATTAGATATGATAATGTAGTTACTTCCAGAGTATCATATTCAGGGGATCTGTTCCTCATGTTTAGATCTGTGTACATGTCACTGTCAGGATCAGGATGGACATTCTGGAGAGGGAGAGAATGACAGAGGGAAAGAGAGAGAGTGTGAATGTGCTGTGGAACATTACCCATGATTTCAATATATATGTATCTATTCTAACAGCCTCACCTCTCCAGTGTCTTCTGTGTCTCTGGTGTTTCTTTTTTCAGAGGAGGTGGATTTGGAGTCTTTCTTCCTTCTTTGCACACAATTTTTACATTCATTAACGATGACATCTAAGTGTAAAAGTGACAATTGGTCTGAAAAAGATAAATGTCTCCTCACCTGAACCAGATGAATCCAGAGAGACAGAGGATGAGAACCAGAACAACCACTGTGATTCCTACAACTGCAGTAAAGATTGAGGTCTGTTTCCCTAATTAAGAAAATATAGAAGACAGAAGTACATGGGATGTTGTAAAGAAAACAGTTAACCAATGAACACTCGCTCTGTAATACAGGCACATTAATGCACCACCAAGTGATCTTCAAAGCCGACAGGTACATCTATTACAAAGAGTCCTTAGAAGCAGCAAGTGATGGAATGACCCATCTCTAAATCAATTCAATTACATTTCAATTGAATAGGTGCTTTCCATCTCTAAATCTCTGTTTAAAGAAAGTGGGCGATTATGGTCATGAATATCTTAATACAACACATAAGTGCTTACTAAATCTGAACAAAGAACAATAGATAGGACATGATGCTCGTTACTAATGGGCCCCACACATCCTGTCTATACATCCTGTCCATAGATCCTGTCTATACATCCTGTCTATACATCCTGTCTATACATCCTGTCTATACATCCTGTCCATACATCCTGTCTATACATCCTGTCCATACATCCTGTCTATACATCCTGTCTATACATCCTGTCCATACAACCTGATAGGAGTTGTCCATGTGACTGTCATGACTCTACGAGTAGACCCATGGACCATAGACTGGAACATACCATACAAGGGTATTTTGAAGGATAAACCTTTCTTATTTGAGGATAATAGACTGTGTAATGGATGTTTATGGCGTCCTATGTGTCCTGGCATCAAAGACTGTATTAAATTTATAATTATTGGAGAACATGTAAGACCTACGGAAGATCAACATCTTGGCCTCTTGGATGCTAAATAAAGTGTGCCCTGACTTCCGGTTTAATGATTTTGTTCATGGAACAAAAATGGAACTGTGTGGTCGCCTACGAACTGACATGTAACTAGACCAAGTGTAATAATCAGAATTATTTTGAAACATGTCATTTTAATCTAAAGTTTTGAAGATGGAATAATACCAGAAATAATGATTGTCAGAAACAGGGATCTTCTAGATGCCATATGATTCATATCCTCACAATAGTAATATCAGTCGTTAGGTGTACTTACATTTAATGTCAATGTACACTGGGAGAGAGTTAAGACGTCCATAGTTATTCTTAGCCTCACAGTAGTAATATCAGACGTTAGGTGTACTTACATTTAATGTTATTGTACAATGGGAGAGAGTTGAGGCATCCATATTTATTCTCAGCTTCACAGTAATATTCTCCACTGTCCTCAGATGTGATGTTAGTGATGCTGTAACTCTGTCCTGATGCTTTTGATGAGGTTACATTCTTCTGGTACCAGGTGTATTTGTCCACAGGTGGGTTGGCATCACTGCTGTAGGTCAGAGTCACTTAACTGCCCTCCATTATTTCACCAGAGGGACTGACTGACACTGAGGGGTTCTTTGGGCCATCTAGTGGACAGTAAGTTACATTACAGGGTTTTTAAAACAATCACTTAAGATCTTGGACTTATTTTATGATTTTACAAGTTATATAATATACTATTGTATGAGCTCTACAAATCATGATGTTATTACTCATTGAAGATTTACTTTATCTGTTTGATTTGGTGGCATTGACTAATGGAAACAGAGGGTTACGTTTACTTACATTGAATGTCCACTGATACTGATGAAAGAGTTGAGACGTTCATATTTATTCTCAGCTTCAAAGTAATATTCTCCACTGTCCACAGATGTGATGCTGTAACTCTGTACTGATGCTTTTGGTGAGGTTACAGTCTTCTTGTACCAGGTGTATTTGTCCACAGGTGGGTTGGGATCACTGCTGCAGGTCAGAGTCACTGAACTGCCATCCACTATTTCACCAGAGGGACTGACTGACACTGAGGGGTTCATTGGGACATCTAATGGACAGTAAATTAAAATTCAATCATGATTTGACATACATAAGGGATAAATCCTCGAACATCAGATGACCTTAATACTAGAATAATTACTAATACCTTTACATGATCATAATATACTTAATGAAGCGTCAGTTTATTTGTGTGAAATGGTGGCATTGGTTAATTAAAATGTTAGCAGCTTGGGTGTAAATTATTTTTACTGTTCTAATTGTGTAGTTTAAATGTTTATAATAGACAACAGGCAATTCTCCAGTTTCGAGTATTTTGCCAATACTATGTCGCGACACTGCGCTGTGTTTTGTTTAATAACAGACTATAGCCGTGATATATCATATTAAAATGCCTATTGGCTGATTTCTTAGGTACACAGTAAGAGATGTATATGAACTGAGGTCACATTACACTGCTCTAATTGGTGCTGTTTCTCTGGGGAGAAAGATACCCTGGCTTAATATACCCTGGCAAAATATACCTTGGATTAATATACCCTGGCTAAATATACCCTGGTTTAATATACCTTGGCAATATATACCCTGGATTAATATACCCTGGCGAAATATAACCTGGATTAATATACCCTGGCTAAATATACCCTGGATTAATATACACTGGATTAATATACCCTGGCTAAATTTAGCCTGGATTAATATATCCTGGCTTAATATACCCTGGTTTAATATACCCTGAATTAGACCGGGGAGTGAATCTCAATCCCAATCCCATGGTATTTATACCATTCAAGAAAGACCGAGGTGATGTTGGTCAGCAGAAGGAGAACAACATCAGGGGGACAGTTCTGTTGTTCATTGACCTCAATTTAGATTAACAATTTAACACGACCAATCATGTAGTTCCTTAGTTGTTAATTAACTACCCAGTCCCCTTTAACAGAATGATCACAACTCGTCAAAAACCTAATTTTATTTTTTTCTACATTTCTGTCCTTCTCATTAAAACACACGTGACTGTAAAAATACATTTACATAGAGGTGCATATTGAGTTTACAGAAAATACAGTCACTCTGCTGCAGTCCTGACACTGAACGCCTGAAACACAGTAACATACCAAGTGGACATTCTGTATTATATGTCACATGACAGTGAAACCAAAACACACTGTAGGAGAGTGGAGATCCTCATGACCTTTAACAGAACAGGAGTAACTGTCTCTATAGTTACTGGAGACTGAGTCTTTGTACTGGGGGGAGGAGCTCTCATGTATCTGTTGTCCATTCTTGTACCAGATGTACGTGGGGTTACCAGTCAGAGGACAGGTGGTTCTACAGGTCAGTGTCTTCCAGTCTGACGACTCTGTAGGACTCACCTCCACCTGAAGACCTGATATCATGATGTTAGTAATAAATACACCTCTATGTTAATAACAGGTGGTGTTTTAGATCAGTGGAAAAAAAAACATTAATTAAACACCTCCAATAGACACAACAAACACTTTTTAATCCAGGCATTAAATATACAAAGATAATTTTCCAGAAATAAATAGAATTGAACCAAATGTGTTAAGTAGTTATAGCTTATCACTGTACCTGTGAAAGTCAGAGTGACTCCAGGATATCCAGTCCATTTCCCTTCAGACCACTTTTTTATGAATCTGAACTTGTACACATCTGAGTCACTCTCTCTCAGGTCTGTGATTGTCAGGTTATGGAAGTTCTTCTTATCACTACGATACGTCACATGACCTCTGTAGTCTAGGTCATTACTTAGATTCACAGGATTCCCATAAGTATCTTTTTTAGTGAATCAGAAGGTTGTTGTGACTTTATGACCACTTGACTGATCGAGTACCACTGAAACACAAAAAAATTCACACAACAAAATTTTACCATAATTTAAGTATGACCAATTTACAATAACAGTATAATTTGGCCCAAACTTGTTGATGTAGTTGAGTGAGTGAAGATGCATAAGAGAACACAACAAAATAGAAGGGTTCTATTACACATATTATGTAGAAATGAAACCTTACCTGTCAGAGACCAGAGAAAGACCACCAACACACTTCCTGTTGTTCTCAGGGCCATTGTTAGACCTCCCTGTAATGTTAGGAAAACACACACAACATTTGATGTAGCTGGTGGGTGAATAAACACATGGATTTGTTAAATTCCCAAAATGTACATGAAACCTTCAGGAAATCATGATCTTTTAGTCAGTGATGTAGTGAAAGAATATATATATATATATGTATATATATATATATATGTATATATATGGAAAAACTGGTTTTATATATGTATATATATATATATATATATATATGGAAAAACTGGTTTTATATATGTATATATATATAT
>JACXGI010018423.1:0-13269 GCA_016801175.1 Esox masquinongy | reverse complement strand
ACGCAGGTCCCCTTCTGTGTCCCCCAGGCGAAAACGCAGGTCCCCATCTCTGTCCCCCAGGCGAAAACGCAGGTCCCCATCTCTGTCCCCCAGGAGAGGCCGCAAGTCATCCCCTCTGTCCTCAAGGAGAGGACGCAAGTCTCTGTCTAAATCCCCTTGGAGAGGACGCAAACTGTCTCCATCCCCCAGACGAGGGCGGCGGTCTGAGTCAAGGCCTCGTGGCCGTGTCAGGAGGTCAAGAACCAGAACCCCCCCACCTCGTCGCAGGCGCTCAAGGTCCCACTCGCATGTGAGGCTGACACGTCGCTCACGCTCCAGATCTAGGCGGCCCCGTCGCTCTCGGTCCCCAAGAAGAGGCCGGCGCTCCAAGAGCCGTTCCTTATCTCGCAGGAAGAGGACCCCTCCCAGGACGCGACGATCCCGGACTCCGGTCAGAAGAGGCAGGAGGACTCGCTCCCGCTCTGTGGTGATCCTGAAGAGAAAAGGGAAAAGCTCACGGTCCAAATCCCCACGGACCAAAAACAACAAATCCCGCTCTAGGAGCTCCAGGAAATCCAGGTCACCCGTTCAGAAGCGTTCTACATCATTGAAGCGGAGTAAGACAAAGTCCCAATCTCCAGGAGGCAGCAAACCATCAACGTCACGATCTCCGTCGCCACGTAACAGGTCCAAGTCTCATACTCCCAAACCCCAGAAAATAACCAAGCGTTCAATGTCACAGTCACCTATCAGAGACAAATCCAGGTCTGTCTCAAGTGACAGACCATCGGACAGCGCTTCCCCAGAACGCTCAAGATCCAGGTCTGCCGCCAAAGACCAAAAGTCTCCACAAATGGCTGACAAACCTATTTTAGACAAGACTGTGAATGATGAAGCACCTACCAAGGAAGTTGGGGAAGCTGCAGCAGGGCCTTGGAAACCCCTCCCTTGGGCTGCGGCTTCCAGTTCTATCACAAAGAGCAAGCCCGGGACTGGGCAGGCTGAAGAGAGCAGCTCTGAGGTTCAATCTGAAGACCATGACTCTGCAGTAGAAGAGCCAAAGGGGGTAGGAAGCCCGACAAGCTCTTCTGAAGATGAGCCAGATGAACATGCTACCTCCAGGTCGGTTTCACCAGATGCTGTTCCTACTGATGGTCACTCCAGGTCCTCACCATCTAATTCCCCTATCAAGAAAACATCCTCAAAGCTACGGCAGTCCTCAACCTCAGCGTCACCAGCTAGAAAGTCACCTGCTGGCCGGAAAATGTCCACCTCTCCCTTACGGAGGCGCTCCCGGTCTAAGTCTACCTCTCCTGCTCAGTCAAAGTCTGCTTCCAGAAGGAGACGCTCCAAGTCCCCAGTCAAGAAAAGGAAGTCAGTCTCTCCACCGGCTAGGCGGAAGAAGAGGTCCAAGTCCAAAAGTCCTGCTCGCCGCTGGAGATCACGCTCTAAGTCACCAACACGGCGCAGGAAGTCACGGTCTAAGTCCAGAGCCAGAACCAAGCGCTCCAAGTCCCGCTCCCCAGCCAGAAGGAAGAGGTCCAAGTCCACAGACAGGAGCAAACGCTCCAAATCTCGTTCTCTAGGTCGGAGGAGGAGGTCCCGCTCTGGGTCACGGCGACGCCGACCCATCATTCGAAACCGCTCTTTTGACCGCCGTGACCGATGGAAACGAGAACCAAGTCACTCACCCATCCTTATCCTCCGCAAGCGCCGGTCGACATCTCGAACCCGCCGCAGTGCCAGCAAGACCCCTCCTCGTCTCACTGAGCTGGGTAAGATCTAAATTTGAGGAATGCGTATATACTATACTTGTGTAGTTTTAGTAAATGCAGTGCTAAATAGATGCAGGAAGATATGCTGAGTTTTTGGGAATCTTGCTTTGTTGAGCATAGTGTTGTTAGTTTTTGGGTATTATGGGTTGTCGCTATGGGCCACAGTATGGGGAACGAAAACTTCAGATGGCAGATTCAATATTATATTCAAACATGTCAATCCAGTGTATTGATATTGTTTAGTATAGTCAGTTTGGTGGTGGCCCCGTAGAACATTTAGGTCTGAGAATGTAGTCATATTCCATTGTTGATAGATGTTTGCTCTTCCCCTTATCCCTTTTTCTATTTAGACAAAGACCAGCTCCTGGAGATAGCGAAGGCCAATGCAGCAGCTATGTGTGCTAAAGCAGGTGTGCCCATCCCAGAGAGTCTGAGACCCAAGGCCATCCTCCAGCTTCCCCTTCCCACCCCTGTCCCAACACCTTTGAATCTGCCTCTGCCTCTGCCTCTCAACATGCCTGGCATGGGCATGCCAAACATGCCCAACATGAACATGCCCAACATGAACATGCCCAACATGAACATGCCCAACATGAACATGCCCAACATGAACATGCCCAACATGAACATGCCCAACATGAACATGCCCAACATGAACATGCCCAACATGAATATGGCCATGAGTGCTGCCATGGCCAGTATGACGGCTGCTACCATGACTGCAGCCCTCACCAACATGGCCCAGATGTCAAACATGCCCCAGATGGCGCCGCTCCCCACAATCACCAACAAGCCCCCTCCTAGCCAGGCTCCCCAAACAACTCTCGCCCCACTCAACCTGGACCACATAGAGGAGGTGAAAAGAAAGGTCACTCAACAGGCCAACATCTACAGTATCAAAGAGCTTACTGAGGTAAGATTTAAAAGACTTGTGTTCTAAAGTATGTCATACAAGACCTATTTTTTTCCATTCAGATAACAAGCAAATTGTGGGTCTACATTTAACACGTCTCCGCAAGACCTGAATGCATTGTAGGGCGCGCTCATATTACTCTGTGTATTATGTCTGCATTTCCAAAATGTCTGCTTGACCTAAAACTATAGTCAACTGAAACTCATTAGTCACACAAAAATAAACAATAGTATTTTCGGGTAATAATTTTAAGGGTTAATGTGATTGTGATTTAAATACTTGCCTCTACTTAAAATGTTTTTACTCAGTCTTTATTTTTGTACTCTGGCCTTTGGTGTTTGTTTGTGGTCAAATTACTTCATCCAGTTAGTTTTCATCATAGGCTAGCTATATGAATAAATGGGTATAAAGTTCCTTGTTCACTGGTAAACGTTTTTAGAAGTGTCGATTGTATGCTCTATATAACTTTTTTCTGCAGCTATCTACAGTATATTAGCTGGTTAAGAGGCTAAGATGAAGGTTGCTCGATTCATATAAAAAAAACTGATCATTTTGCTGAAGAGCTAAATACTCAGACAATTTTTCAAAGTAACATTAAATCATGTGTATTTTTCATATTTTAAGACAGTAGGGCATAGCAACGTAAGTCCTTGGTGAAACAACTTACAAACCTGTTGCTTCATTGAATATTGTGTTAATGCTGTAAGACATTGACATACACCAATCAGCCATAACATCAAGAAGGCAAGCCGGCGGAGGCAGTGTGATGTTTTGGACAATGTTCTGCTGGGAAACCTTGGCCTGCCATTCATGTGGATGTAACTTTGACACATACTGTCCACCAGAGCATTGTGGCAGACCATGTGCACCCTTTCATGGCAACGGTGTTCCATGATGGCATTGGCCTCATTCAGCAGGATAATGCGCCCTGCCACAAAGCAAAAATGGTTCAGGAATGGTTTGAAGAACACAACAACGAGTTCAAGATGTTGACTTGGCCTCCAAATTCCCCAGATCTCAATCCAATTGAGCATCTGTGGGATGTGCTGGACAAACAGGTCCGATCCATGGAGGCCCCAATTCGCAACTTACAGGACTTAAAGGATCTGCTGCTAACATCCTGGTTCCAGATACCACAGCACACCTTCAGAGATCTAGCGGAGTCCATGCCTCAATGTTTTTGCGGCAAAAGAGGGACCTCCACAATATTAGGCAGGTGGTCATAGTGTTAAGGCTGATTGATGTATGTTGCCTATAGCTTAAGTTTTCCAATGTGAATGTCTTTTGACTATTAGAATCTTAAAGCAGCCGTTTATTTTTTCGTTAATTGATTTATGTCCATGCCCCAGCAACCAGCCTCCACAACTGTTGGGTATTTCTTGCTGCTTCCTGAAAACCCATCAGGAGGAGAAATTCAGAGGGGAGGGACCAATTGTGTTCTCCTCCAGTTGTTTTTTACGGGGAGAGGAAGCAAGAAATACCAAATTGAGAATCTTTTCAGGCCATTTTAAGTATGCTATCCAAAGCAGAAGTTCATTTGATTTTTGTGCAGCAAAACCTTATGTTGTTGTTCATGTGCAATGTATTTGACCATGTTCAGAGCTGGTAAACATGTTCATAGCTGCTAAATGGACATCTGAATCGCTGGTTTCTGAACGGGAGAGAAGAAACACTCCTAACAGTACTGCCCTCTACTGCCTATACTTCTCAGGTATTGAGGCGGATTAGTCACTACCAGCGAGCAAGCTAGCTGTCTCTAATCATTTAAACCTTTTCATATGTATTGGAAAATGTGAATGAAAATCAGTCTTTTTATACGCTTTCTAGCTACTCAGCAAAACACACTGTTGCCTCGTCTTTGCCGCCTTACCTACCTAGTTTGCCGTTCTCGCCATAATTTAAAGCTATCACTGAGATATAAACATTAAGTGTCCCCTTCAAGCTTATTGTTGATTATTTATACAAGCTTTTTATGATTCTGTTTGTAGAAATGTAAGATGATAGCGGCGAGTAAGGAGGAGATGGCCATAGCAAAGCCCCATGTGTCTGATGACGAGGATGAGGACAGGAAACCTCGTGGCAAGAGCTTTCTTTAGTGTAAGAAATCTGAAACTTTATCCTTACATTCACCTACCATTGTTCCCGACTCTTTCTCACACGCACACGTTAAATTAATGATGTTCACTGATGGCATTATAACATTTTTCTTTATTCCACAGTAACTTTCTTTGGGGCGCATCACAACTGTGGAAGAAAACTCCCCATGGAAACCATCACCAGACCGACAAGTGTGGGTTGTTGTGGTTACAGAGCAGGAACACTGTCTGATACTGCCATCCCCTTTTCCCTGGACAATCATTCCTTCCCCAAGCCCCTCCATCCATGCTGTAGCTGTTTGGGGCTGTGTTTGATACGTCACTGATCCTGTGTCCCACTTGAAAACTGGTGTCAGTGTTCCTATGTCCCAATGGAGTGTATACAGTGTGGTTGATCCTAGTTTCTACTTCTTGCTGAGAGCACTCTGGACAATGACTGAAGAGAAATAACATGTTTTTTGATCCTTTCTAATGTACAATGTTTTTTTTTTATTATTATTTTGTGTTCAGTGATTACATTTCCAGCTTACGGTTCCTTTAGTAATTTTAACATGTGATTGAGTGAAATGCTAGGACTGCCCTCGACGAGCGCGCGCGCACGCGCGCACACGTCAGTAATATGATGAATAGATGTGTCTAACTATGGGCATATAAATCGGGGGCCTGGTTTCCCTATTATATCTAATGGATTAGTTCATCCTTGGGCACAGCTTTCAAATGCTTTAGGGAAACCTGACTCTGCTCTGTCCATTAAGACAAACTGTTCAGGGCTTTGGAGGATCCACTCTAAATGTTTTGTGACTTCTAGTAACTCTATGGTGTTTTCCTGTTGAAAAGACCTGATGTAATCTTTAGCTATTTTAATGACAGAAAATACATTTTAGGATTTCCTTGGTCAGTGGGGTATTATTTGGCTGGCTTTGTACATACTGTGTTGATTATTAAAGGAAACCACAAAATGACCTGTTGTCCTTATATTTATCGTCTTATTTTTATTTTTATCTCAGACACCAGGTGATTTGCTGTATCCTTGACCTCTCAAGACCAACTCTGAGGCCTATGACTAAGTTTAAAGGTGCACTGGTCACATACCATCCAGCTTAAAAGTCCAGCAGTGTAAAGCAGTCATTGGTTTAGTACACAGTGACATCCATTTCCAGCCTGTTAAAACTGTACATTCCCCCTGTAAATGACCTGCTGCACCCTTGAACTTCATTTGGAATGGTATTGTGATTGGTGATATGTCTGAAACCAGGTGTTAGGAGAAACCTGGCTGTTTCCATCAGGTGACCATGTAGCAGCAGTGCACCTTCAATCGCTCTCCCATTCATCCCACATGAACCAAACCTTATCGACCTCAGCCTGGAGCACTGCAGTGCCTTCTGCCTGGTACCGCGTTGGGTCCTAAACTTCCACTCTTAATTGGAACAGTGTGTTATTTGGGCTTTTCAGGCTCAACGTCCGGAGCAGGGCCAGCAATGATGTCTGTTGGGCTATGGTAGCCCAAAGGCTCATGGGAGCTCTTTAGCTTCTGAAATCAATGATGGTAGGTCGATAGTGGAAAGCATCATGCAGCAGGGCCACAGTACCAGGAAAAGGGGTCACACTAGTTATTAGGCCACTGTCAGTCTACCGAATTCCAGTAGAGACATCAGAGCTCAACTGGATTCAGAGTTCGACAATACTTTTTTAAAAGTTTTTATTGAAATGTCAGACTTTTCTGAGGAAGTGTTGGACCACTATCTACTGAATCAAGTGAGGATCTTACGCAGCTACATAGAGTGCATGTGTTGGTTATTGGTTATTGTTCATCTTGTCATTAGCATCTGTTGATTGTGAGTGTGATAGGTGGACCTCAGGCATCGTACCGTGGGCAGGCGCGTTGAGGAAGTTCTGAAGGTGGTCACTGATCTGACAACTGAGGTCAGCAGGAAAGACGGACGCTTCCAGTCCCTCGCCCATGCTGGGGTCAACAATGAGAACATTAAGGTAACGCGGCAACTTGATATCCTGAGTAGATGAGTCGGTATTGCACGACGCACGTGTGTCACTCCGAATGGCATGCTTCATGTTTTGTAAAGGGACAATGTTCTGGGGAGGACATTTTTCCCCAGATTCAGCACATGCCCTTCAAAAGAGTTCTGCACTGGGCTGGTTGCGTGTTGGATTTTCGGGGGGGGGTGGGGGGGTTGTATGAAAATGTAAGACGCTAGAGCGAAATCATTTAAATGTATATAAATCACACGGCTTAAATTATATGTGTAATCCCATCTGTGTGGTGTGTGAATGTACAGGACCAGCCTGCAATGTTGTCTAAATGGGCTGCCCTCCTGAGGGGCCGGAGCTCCTTCAACCCAGCCATTCAAGTAAGTTCATCTCTGTGCGTTTGTGTGTTAATATTGTGTGATTTTGTGTCTGAGAACTCCATGTCGTGTGTGTGTGTGTGTGTGTGTGTGTGTGTGTGTGTAGGTCCTGACTTCCAGCCTGGTTTTGGTAAGTGTTCCCGTGAGAGGGTTGATTGGATATCGTGAGCTTCCGACTCGTAAATGGAGATACTATTCTCTGACTGGCTCCCTCTTCCCCAATCCCGTCCGCGAGCCAGAGAAACTCCACCAATGGCTGGAGTTGGAGAGTTTCACAAGCCCCGCCCAGGATTGGCAGGTGGGACGTCATAAACTTAAAGCAGTTGAGAGAGTTAGCCAATTGCATTTATTACATTTTCAATAAACAACCCTTTAATATAACTCAGTATGTGTTGTGTTTTTTGCAGGATGCCAAAGTTTGTGTGGAGGGAGACATTGTTCCTGCGAAGGTGGTCAGTCTATTCAGGGAACAACTGGTGACCGCCATACAGACCTGCAACTACCATGGTGAGTATGTGTTGCCAGGTCATGAATAAGACCGATCATATCTTACCCATGTTAATGACAGGTGTTGAGACAAAGTAAAAGATAGACTGATCAGGCTGAAGTATAAAAGGTTTTTCTTGTAGCCAAAGTGCCAAAAGACACACCAACGCATTCTAACCTGATTGTGCAGGTAAGGTCAGTATTTTGGAGTCTTTGGGTTCGGTAGTCCGTGTTGCAATAGAAACGGTGGAAGGTGTGATGGAGGCTGAGCTTGTCCCTACAGTGGAGCTGATCAACTATTGGCCAAAGAAGGCCCGCTGGCCCCGCCTTCTCCAACACTGGCCAACCACAGAGAGAGCCCGCTGCATCAAGGTCAGCTGGGAATCATGCTTAAAACCCTACTTCCACACATTCAGACCTAGTAACTTTCAACACCCTAACATACTCTTTCTGGTCCTATCTCTCCAGTCATTTGGGTTTAACCTCATGGCGACCTCTAACTACCACTGGCTGTTGTCGTTCTCTCGAGCGGAGCAGGCGTTGCTAGGGGGCATCGACGAAGATGGCGGTTGCCGTAGGAAATGCTACCGTGTCGTCAGACAGCTGAAGGAGGACGTCTGGTGTCTTGGCACTAAGCCTGTCATCACGGCCTATCACCTGCAGGTATACCATCACAAGATAACAGCGTCTCTGCCCAAGGCCTTGTCCGCTCTAAATTATACTGCCTCAGTCAAGCAGTCAACTTTTACATAAGACATCGTCTATATCCAGATCACTTGTTTTTAAAGTTATTGAGGGAAACATTTCACTTTATTTGGAATGGAAAGCTGGGCTAAAATTTTTGAACAAGAATGCAATTTAGTCACCAAAAGCTACAGTACACTCGAAAGCTTTACGTTAACTGAAAATGGTTCCCCCGTAAATAAGACGTGCTTATCTTATATTTAGTGAATGGCTTTGTCGATCTCATCTAGATTACAACCTATAATTTTTGGTAACAAAAGGTATTGACCTTTTTAAGGTGAAACATAGACATATTTTAGATGTTATGGCTCAATTCAAATATTTAATGTTTTTTACATTCTGGATAGGAATGGTGGAATTATATCAAGCAGCTAATGGAAATACATGAAAATGTTTGCTCAGTATAAAGTTACCGCCAACTGATTATAGCAATACCATGGAAATGGAGATGAGAGTTTGGAGGGCATGAAGTTAGGGAGCTTGTCTGAGCTTGTCTCCTTAGATTAAGAATCATAAGTAGCCCATTATATAAAAAAGCTGGGAAGAGAACCGTAATGCTCTAATACAGTTGTGCAGGGTGTATGAATTAATAAAAAAAAAGTTTTTCAATTAAAATAATTAAACAAAATTCTTGCTACCAATGATACGATAAAGTATATGGGTCATATAAAGATCACAGGTATTTTGGTTTGAAGAGAGAGTCCATGTGTCACATCCTGGCAGGCTTGCAGTTCCAGAGAGGGCCAACTCCCTCTCTACCCTAACCTGTGTTCCTCATCACTGCGCCTATTTAAGTTCCTCCTTCCCTGGTGTTTCCTGTCGATTGATTTGGTTTCCACGCCAGTGTAACTTTTTTCTATTTTCTTGCTCGTCTCCATTTTGTTGCATCTTATTTCTTTCTGTTAAAGGCCTACTTTCTCCCAGCACGTGTCCTGCCTCTTGTTACAACGTTACATGGATCATTTGATATTTGATATTTATTCATATTCCTAATTATGGCTGAATTTGGTATTGAGATGTGTGAAAGTATTGGCATTCCTCAGAATAGGAATAGGTAATCTGCACTGACATTTCAATTTTCTAAGTACATCTCTGTCTTACGGAATTGCCTTGTGGCTTTCTATTGCTTCTTGTTTCATTGGGATACAAACATTTGTTAAGAAGCATATAGAATCCCTTCGTCACCTCTCAACACGGGGAAAAGCAAAGAACTTACAAATCAGAAGAAATTAGTGGTTGTTGACCTTCATAAACAAGCAAAGGAAACAAACTATTTAAATCTGTGGAATTTCATGCCAGTAGCCTATTTGGGAGAGTAACCAGAAAAAAAGCCTTTGTTGCCCCTGGGACTGGAACTTTGCCCTGTGGTCAGATGAGATTAACTTTGTAATATTTTGCCACACACTCCAGCAGTGGGGTTGGTTTTAAAAGTAGAATGCGTGATGCTTAAAATGACCTCATATCCACTGGAAAATATTGGGGTGAATCTTTGTTATTGTTTGTTTTGCTTCCACTGGTCCTGGGATCATCCTGGTTTAGAGGCTTAGGATGGCCTCTGAACCATTCCTGATCGTATTTAAATCAATGCCAAAACAAAGTTACTTAAAAGGGGGACGGGAGGAGTTTTAAATGTTTTAATATTATTACTAAAAGAAACTCACACTCTTTCAGATGTTAATAATGTGTTAGTTCTTTTTCTTTTTTCTCTCCCCCTCTGCAGACCCTCTTGTTCTGGTGCTGTGAAAAGTTTCCGTGTGGGCGTGACTGGCGCTGTATAAAGGAGTGTGTGTTACGCGTAGCCAGAAAGCTGTTGAAGTGTGTGAGCCAGCGTTACCTGAGACACTACTTTGTCCGCTCCTATAACCTGCTGAAGTACAGTAACACCACTGAGTTGGACCTCACAGCCCAGAAGATCAATGACTTTATAACCAACCCCAGCCTCTATGTCCACTAAACACGTCTTATTAATGACTCCTTTCAAGCCTAATACTGTTATTACTATTGTTATAGGTGTCTATCCTAATCTTTCTATCATTAAAACTCTAGTGCAGTTTAAGCAAATCTTAGTAAAATATTTTGCTTGATTAGAAATTTATTTTTATGATGCAAGGTTTTTTATTCTGTACATTATGTTTTGGGTTTATTATATTGCATTGTTGCTTCTGTTAAAATGATCGGCCAAGTTCATAGATAAAAACTACAGATTGTATTTCCTTATAATATTTATCTAACAAATGCCTCAAAGTTTGATCCAGCAGAGGGCAATATTGCTCGTGCAGGTGCTGGTTTGTGAGGAAATTTGCATTTAACTGATATGTAGAGGTGCAAAAGGCTGCCACACAGAGTGCTCAGGGTCAACTGTCTTGCTCAAGGACAGATCGACAGATTTATTATTACATTGCCAGCTTGGGGACTCAATCTGGCTACATTTTGGTACTGGTCAGATGCTCTAACCACCCATCCTTGCAAATACCCATCCTTGCAAAAACATCTATCCCTAATACCCTTGGATGGGTATCCCTAATACCCATCCAAGGCCACCATCCATCCTTGCAAAAACATGTAGATAAGGATTAGGGTTTTAGATTCTGGCTGGGAATTAGGGATAGAGTTAGATTGATGACGAGATTTTTGTTCCTGTCGATTTTTTTTCATGATTATTAGTTGTTGAAATTCACAGATATAGTCAAAGTGTGTGAGTGAGACGGGCGTCTCAGGAGAAGATGAAGATTCTTATAAAGGCCACAGGAGGAAGCTGGTCCTCAAATGCCCACACAGCCGACACCTCAGGCATGCTTTCTGTCGGAATGACAAGGCCTCTACTGCCCTAGGCACGCTTTTTAGGAATCAGTGGATTTATTAGTTGTGATACCCAATTTTTTTGTGTGTCTGAGAAACTGCAGAGATGATAGAGGGAATGTGTGGAGGAAAATAAGTCTCTAGCCACCAGCTGACATTAATATTTCCAAACACACTGGCAGAATGATTGCAAAGAGCTCACACAGTATTTCCAGTGAAATGATAATCAATCACACCTTTATGTCTGCATATTGGAGCTGTTCCATAATGAGGCCTACTGCTCCTTCCAGCGGTTAAGCTCGTGGGGGCCCCAAAGTAAGATGTGTGTGGTGTCAAATCTGTTTACGGTGCAGAGAGCTGTATTATTTTCTTTTGAAAAGCAATAAATACAAACACAATTTAACGCTCACGTCATTTCTAAATGCATGATACATTTTTTTTTACTTGATGCATGTCAAAACATGACTTTGTCTTATGATCTGGGCCTGCATTTGAACAACAGAAATGTTGTCAACTGGTGTAATTCACTAAAACTGAACTGTATATTTCTCTTGGTGTAAAATTATTACTGTATATAACATTACTGTAGCTGGCTAGGATATTATGTTATGTATTAGCTAGTTTCTGTATTCGCTTATAGGCTTAACAGTTAGCAGTTCTACCAAACATCTCTAGCTAGCTATTGGCAGGGGGGGAAATGGGACCCTAGTTCTATGATCTCCTATGTGCTGGGGGCTACAATCAAATGGGAATATGCATACTAGACTCTCTCCCCCTGGACAGTGAATGTAGGATCAAATACTGTGAGTTGACACTTGAGCTACTAAATGCCCTGTACGAGTCAATATAGTAGGACAATCTGTAATGAAATATTTCAATAAGAGAATGCATCTAACTGCATTCAAGTTTTGAAATAAACTATGGTTCAACTGTAAATATTTTCAAATGTTATAGTCATATAAGTTGAACTAAACTTTCTTAAAAATCAGAAATGTCAGTAGCATAATTCTTACTTGAACACATTGCACCTTCCAAACAAATATTTAGCATGTGGGTGTATGCCTTCATATCTGCTTCTTGACTTCAATAGCTTTCAAAAGCCTGCCCTTTTGAATTAAAGGGGCAATCTGGAATGGGTATAAACACGGTATCATTTGATCTTAAATTCCCACATATCTATGAATTTGAGAAGTTAGATTTCTCCCGCTGCAACGCTACAGTTGTGGCTGACCTGAAGAAAGTGATGATTTATTGTTGTCTGATTGTGTATGCCTCTGAAAAAGTGTGTGGATTACATGAAAACATTTTGTGAGAAATTATGGAAATTGCTAATTATAATGCACCGCATTACATTTTCAGAGGACTAAATGCAGGGATTTTTTTTCCAAGAGGATTTTTAATTGACATTCTTTTCTTACAGAACCAGTTTCTGTGTGTTTAGGGAGAATCATGTAGAACATGGTAATGTGCGTAGAGAGAGTCATTTTGAACCCGATGGTGTGTGTCAAATGGAACCAGGGTGAAGTAAATGAACCAGATAGTCTGTGTATGATAGTCAGGTCTGTGCATCTTGTCTGTGTGGCATTATGGGTTACTGTTTGATTCAGTGGAGAGGCATAAATCACAAAGCTGACATTGGGGTTAGGGGTTGAGGTGACTGGGTGAGTCATGTGTCACACACACGCATGCTCCCCATGCGTGCACACGGCCCTCTGGAATGGTCTGAGGAAAGAACACAGACATAGGGTGTTTGTTGGAGATAAAGGGACACTATGTGATGTCATCTTGTGACTCAGCCTCAGGTTGTTATATTGTCTGTTTATTTTCTGAGGTTTCTTGTCACAAAGCGGTGTGTGTTTATTTTGGGGGGAGGGGGGATTTTCATAGCCATGCTATTTGGTACAACCATATTTGGTTGTATAAAATAATATGAAGGTAATTTGAAGACCATACCTGTTATGTTCCATCTTGACTTAGACTCAGTTATCTAAACATGCATTCACAAGCTATTCAAGCTAAGATGGGCTGTGTTGTTCTGATTACTGATAGCCTGTCCTGTGTGTGTGTGTGTGTGTGTGTGTGTGTGTGTGTGTGTGTGTGTGTGTGTGTGTGTG
>JACXGI010018421.1:0-13188 GCA_016801175.1 Esox masquinongy | reverse complement strand
AGACACTACAGAATATCCTGCTGACTCTACTCCCTGAGACATTTTAGCTTTCACAAAATTGTTTGGAACAACATACCGAAATGTAAACTTCAGCAGTTTTTGCCGGTCTTTAAGGCAACACTCACCGCAGTTAATCGGATCTCTAGTCTGTTCCTCTTCTTCCTTCAAAGTGACATTAATCTCCTCATCCTCTGTTTTCACCGCAAAGACGGCATCCTCTTCTTTCACAGGAACATCCTCTCCCTTTATTACTCTGGAAGTCTCCCAATTTTCTATCACTGAGAAGTCTTCTGTCACTCTTAAAACATCACTATCTACTTCTTTTTTAACAGCGACAATCCTCTGTTCCTTCTCTTTCACCAAGGCTTCTTCCTTCGTCCAGGCCTTTTTTTCAGTAACTGCGCGGTAATGTAACGAGCTCATAGTCAGGGATGTTAACTTGCTAGTGAGCATTAGCGATTAACTTAAGTTAGGCCATCTTAATCTGCAAATGTACATTATACATAATGAATTAAACGGACCAATATACCACTTGATTTATTTTAAAAAAGTTGTCTTCAATATCTCGGTTGGACGTTGGCTAACCAGCTAACATGGTAGTGGAACCGTATCCGTGCTCTGTTGAAGTAGTGTCGTCACGCTAGAAACATAATCTGAAAATCATCGCCATCTTTTGACTGGAGTGGGTAATGTCGTTCACAAAAATATTCAATAGATTGTTTACACACCGCACTTGTCAACTCAGGCCTAACCAGATAGCTTCCAAACCATACAACCAATTTAATTGCCATCCATACATGTATGTTAAATTGCAGATAATAAATTAATTAAAAGCAAAAGCTTGACCCATGAACACCAAGGAGCTTTTTAATGAATTAAGGGAAATATTTGTGAAAAGACAGATGTTAATTATATCCATTGGGGCACAGTCAAGGAAATAATTGAAAAGGTGGTGTGAAAAGTTTGTAGAGACCTATCCCAACAGACTCATCGCTATAATCATTACTGATGTGTCGAAAAAAGCCAACGTTTAGAGGCTTGCATCGAAACGTCAACCCAATCTGACAGAAGCGAAACGGCCGCGGATTGCATCCGAGTCATACCACGTGATTGATCACGTTGCATGCTTCGTAGGACACAACCATCTGCCTGTGTTTTGGAACTGCCGGTTTGAAAGACGTGGCGTAAACCTAGACGTAATGGCTTTGTCAATGTTTAAAAGCCTGGACAGAATGAACAGCCCCCACCAAATGCTTCAGAAAGCCTCGATATTCCGTCACAAATAATCACTGGCAACTCGGGGGGGGGGGGAGACTTATCCAAATCAAATATTTCAGTTTTGTAATTGTATAATAAAAACCAAAACAATGTACAAAAATAATAACAATAATAAATAACGCATGTTGGACGATGATTTTAATTGACTAACTTATAATTTGAAATTGAATCAAACATTTAATTCTCCGATCACCAGTATGTCCCCATGGGTTTAAAATGTGAGACGTTGATGTTGTCCATGCTTGGTATCCAGACAAAAACATTTTCAACAAGACTAGACTTGAGGCCACAATCCCAATCACACCACTGGTTGCCTTTGAAAGATGCCACAATTTATTTCAATCCCTTGAACGATCACATTTTGTCTTTTGAAAGAAATTGTGGTATTTGTCCAGAAAATAAATGACATGGTCCCTATTATAAAATAATACTGACACCTGCCTACATAAAGGTTGCATCAAACTAAATACAGTGGCTCTCAAAAGTATTCATCCTCCATGAATGTTTACACAATTTATTGTGTTACAACGTGAAATCAAAATGAATTTAATTAGGAGTTATTGACATTAATCAAAACAAAAAAGTTCATAATGTCAAAGAATAAAATTAAAATCTACAAATTGTTCAAAGTGAATTACAAATACAAAACAGAAAAATAATGGATTGCAGATTTAGTAGAGGCCACTTTAGTAGCAATTAGTCATTTCATTCCGGATATGTCTCTACCAGCATTGCACAACTGGACACAGCAATTTTTGCTCATTCTTCGCAAAATTGCTGAAGCTTCATCAAATGTGAATGGGACCTGTGGTGAACTGCAATTTTCAACTCTTTCCAAATTATCTCGAATGTGTTGTGGTCCAGCCTTTGACTCATCCAATCCAGGACATTGACCTTGTTTTAAAGACAAATCAGTTTGGCTGTATGTTTGGGATCATTGCCCAAGTTGCAGGTCTCTTGAATACTTCTGCAGGATTTCTTCCAGGGTTTCCTTGTACTTTACTGAATCCAACTGACCCTTTATTTCCATATGCCTTTCAGCCCTGATGCAGAGAAGCATCCCCATAGGGTTAGGGTTGCCACCACCATACTTCACGATAAGGATGGTGTTCTTAGGATGTGCAGTGCTAGGTTAGCACCAAACAATGCACAGCATTGAAACCAAAAAAGCTATATTTTGATCTCATCAGACCATAGAATAGTCTTCCACTTGGTCTCAGTCTCCAACATACCTTTTGGCAAACTCTATTGCAGACATTTACTATTGTGTAAAGACTTAGGAAGGGGGTTAGGAATGGATAAAATAAATCAATCCAGGCTAGCAAGACTCAGCCAATAAATAAGACTCAAAAACATTTCACAACTGCAGGTGAAAGTAAATCATCAACCTCAGCCTGGAATCATTCTTAAAGGTCAACCAGAAGTTGCAAAATGTGTAACTTGCGTTTGTATTGCATCCAGGTATGATGTTATACCTGTTTAAAATTTGCACTCTCCATCGTGGTAGGTAGTCAGTAGTACCTGTGGAATTTTATTACTGACTTCCGAAACAGTCATAGCAGTAAAATAATACACATTTTCATTTAAGTCACTCAGCAGACATTTTTATCCACAGGGACTTACAAAAGTGAGCGCATCACATTTTCATACACTTAGCTTGATTCCTCTTCCTTCAGTTCAATTTTATATTCCTCCACTCTGCTTTCTTCTTTAATTTCTCTCTCTTCTCCCTCCTCCTTTATAATCACATTCAAAGTAAAGGTAGGTTTCACTTTGTGTATTTTTTCATGTTTCTGTAGGGCATCTGCCACATTGAAATTCTTTCCACACTGGGAGCAGTGGTAAGGATTTTCTTTACTATGGATTTTCTCGTGTCTCTTAAGGGATGCTTTCTCACCGAAACTCCTTCCACATACAGAGCAGTGGAAAGGTTTTTCTTTATTTGTTTCTTTCTCGTGTACTTTCTCATGTCTCTGAAGGGTCACTTTCTTACTAAAACTGTTCCCACACTGAGAGCAGTGGAAAGGTTTCTCTCCAGTGTGTACCATTTGATGAGTCTTTAAATTGCTTGAGGAACTGTAACACTTCCCACATTGAGGGCAGGGGTAAGTTCTACGACCAGGTAACATTGATGTACTTGGGTCACTACTATTGCCCTCTTTCTGACCTTTCCTCTCTCCCTCATTGATTTCACTCTCCCCATCTTCCTCTTTAACAATTACATTGAGAGTACAGCCAGGTTTCTGTCCAATGTGTATCTGCTGATGTGTCTTTAGGTTTCGTTGCAGAGAGAAACTTTTCTGGCATACAGAGCAGTGGTAAGGCTTTTCCTTGCTATGTGATCTCTGATGTTTCTGTAGGTCTCCTGCAAAACGGAAATTCTTTCCGCACTGAGAGCAGTGGTATGGTTTCTCCCCTGTATGTATCCTCTGATGTTCCTTAAGTGTTTTATAATTACTCAAGCACTTTCCACACTGTGTGCAAAGATAAGGTTTCTCCCCACTATGTACTCGCTCATGTCTATTAAGATTTAATTTTTCACTGAAACACTTGCCGCATGTGGAACAACAGAAGGGTTTCTCTCCAGTGTGAACTCTTTCATGAATCTTTAGCGCTATTTCTCTTGGAAAACTCTTCTTACACACAGAACAGTGGAAAGGTTTCTCTCCTGTGTGAGTTTTTTCATGAATCCTAAGAATTCCTGCCTGACTGAAACTCTTCCCACATTGGTTGCAGTGGTGAGGCTTCTCCCCTGTATGCACTTTTTCATGTTCTCTAAGACTTCCCGAACGACTAAACCTCTTTTCACACTGGGTACATTTGTAAGGCTTCTCCCCTGTATGCACTCTTTCATGTTCTCTAAGACTTCCTGAATGACTAAAGCTCTTTCCACACTGGGTACATTTGTAAGGTTTCTCCCCTGTATGCACTCTTTGATGTTGTCTAAGAGTTCCTGAATGATTAAAGCTCTTTTCACACTGGGTGCATTTGTAAGGCTTCTCCCCTGTATGTATTCTCTGATGACTTTTCAGACTTCCTAGCAGAGTGAATCCATCCCCACACTGAGAGCATTTGTAGGGCTTCTCTCCACTGTGAGATCTCTGGTGACTCTTCAGTTGTCCAGCTCGACGGAAGCTCTTCCCACATTGGGAGCATAGGAATAGCTTCTTTTGTTTAAGTGCCAGTGTCTTTGATTCAAGGTGAGTTGGACAAGTAACGTTTTCACTACAGCAGGGCTTCTGTCTGCCTTGTTTGCAGTTTGTGGAACTAAGACCACTGTCTGAGCCTGGGTTTGAGATTTGTTCTGTAAGAATATAAACATGTTGGTTAAACAGGAACAACAATCACATGATCAACCATTCAAGTTGTCAAGCACCTCCAAAAATGCTTTTTTTAAATCCTCAAACTGTACAATTGATCTCACACTTTTAAGCCTATAACAGTTCATTCCAATACAAAATACAGTCGCTGGGCAGCAATGAACCAGTTTTGTACATGTACAACCGTATCAACAAATAGCCAATCAAGAACATAAACCTATTCACCCTTCTTACACTTGCTCATGAATATTTATAAGGCTTTACATATGAAACCCTTGGTCAATAAGACAAATTGATAAAATGTTAAAAAAAGACATTTAGGGAAGTAAAAGCTGAGTGCAAGTCCTATGGTTTACTTAAAAAAGAGTTTAAGACTGAAGTTGGGGGGGGTGGGGGGGTTGTTCCCTCTAGCTTGAACTGTTAAAGACATACGGTTTTAAGGGTAATAAATGCATATTGTGCAAATAAGACTAATTAATTTGGTCATAGATGATAAACATCGGTTATCTTTGGACAAAGTGTAATTCTGTCTTACTGTCTGGAGGCTATGATTGGACACAGTGTAATTCTGTCTTACTGTCTGGAGGCTATGATTGGACACAGTGTAATTCTGTCTTACTGTCTGGAGGCTATGATTGGACACAGTGTAATTCTGTTTTACTGTCTGGAGGCTATGATTGGACACAGTGTAATCTAGTGTGAAAGGTTGTAATCCGAAGACAATATGAAAGTTATGATTCCAGTTACACACATGGAAAATATTGTACTTATTACCAAAATTATCCTACTCAAACATTTTTGAAAATATGAATATATAATTATATATTATATTTATATAATATTTTAAGTGGAACAATGTTTCACACTACTATTAATACACTACTTTATGCATTCAGGGACTCTTTGATGAATGTGAGCCAACTAACTGATGAAAGACATCATAAGGAATACAACAGATTTGAGATGTTTCACATCCCAAGACTTTTGCATGTTGTGGTATGAGGTGTGAAGAGGTTTCTGGGCCCTCAAACCAAATCGGTTCTCGTTAACCTCTAGCATTTAATTACTTTAAAATATGGAAACAACAACATTGTAAATATGGACAGGGTCCCGTGTTGTTCTCTTTTTTCTCCGGGACATTGGTTTTGAAATGAAACAATGACTAAGAGGAGCGAAGACTGTCAGCAATAATTTGAAGTTATTTACATCGATATACCATGAACCATGTAGGAATCACAGCCCTTCCTATACATAATCCCTCCATTTTAGGGTACAGTGGACAGCCCTTCCTTTACATAGTCCCTCCATTTTAGGGGACAGTGGACAGC
Source organism: Esox masquinongy (assembly GCA_016801175.1). Taxonomy (NCBI): domain Eukaryota; kingdom Metazoa; phylum Chordata; class Actinopteri; order Esociformes; family Esocidae; genus Esox; species Esox masquinongy. Next base: position 7,262 of record JACXGI010018421.1, on the reverse strand, counting down.
CCTTCCTATACATAATCCCTCCATTTTAGGGGACAGTGGACAGCCCTTCCTATACATAGTCCCTCCATTTTAGGGGACAGTGGACAGCCCTTCCTATACATAATCCCTCCATTTTAGGGGACAGTGGACAGCCCTTCCTATACATAGTCCCTCCATTTTAGGGGACAGTGGACAGCCCTTCCTATACATAGTCCCTCCATTTTAGGGGACAGTGGACAGCCCTTCCTATACATAGTCCCTCCATTTTAGGGGACAGTGGACAGCCCTTCCTATACATAGTCCCTCCATTTTAGGGGACAATGGACAGCACTGTACCTCACTCAAAGACACTTTGATCATTTTGACTGAACTGAAACTAGATGTCTCTCTGACTGCTTCATCCAGCAAGCCAAAGCCACATCACTCACCATATGTAGAAGCAAGGAGGTGGTGTACCTAATAAACAGGCCACTCGTAAAAACAGTTGAACATCCCGTCTGGCTCTACTAAACCACTGATTATAACTAAAAGATCTAGGAGCCAATTGTTAAAGCCATTACATTTATAAACTAATGATGTAGATCTTCAGAACACGTCTAAATAAATGAATACTCACCAATATCCTCCTGGTCATCGTCTTCCAATGTGACAGTAATCTCTCCTTCCTCCTTCACTCCAAATACATCTTCCTCTTCTCTGACTGTGATATTAATGTCCTCCTCTTTCACTGTAAAAATCACATGAAGTGCATTGATATTGCTTCACCCTTTTGTTTGATTTTGTCTTTTCAGGGTCCTTAATTGGGCAAAATTCTTTCCACACTGGGTGCAGTGGCAATGGCTTGCTGGTCTCTTCTGACATAGAGATTATTTAATTTTTCTTTATATACAATTTTATATTAGTAAAAAAGAGATGAGATCAATGTTGTATTCACAAAAACAAAATGTTATTTTTTTTAATCGTTTTTCTCTGATGCAAAACGTTTAGCTACAGAGCAGAGTAAAGGAGTGACCCAGATTGAAACATCCACATTTCTAGTAAGGTTTAATCTCGACTTGATCCTTTAATAGAATATCCAGCTGACTCTACTCCCGGAGACATGAAAGAATGTCCAGCTGACTCTATTCCCTGAGACACGAAAGAATATCCTGCTGACTCTACTCCCTAAGACACGAAAGAATATCCTGCTGACTCTACTCCCGAAGACATTTTAGCTTTAACAAAATTGTTTGGAACAACATACCGAAATGTAAACTTCAGCAGTTTTGCCGGTCCTTAACGCAACACTCACCGTAGTTAATTGGATCTCCAGTCTGTTCCTCTTCCTTCAAAGTAACATTAATCTCCTCGTTCTCCACTTTCACTGCAAATACGGCATCCTCTTTCATCAAAGGTAGATCATCCCCCTGTATGACTCTGAAAGTCTCCCCCCTTTCTCTCATTGAGAAGTCTTCTTTCACTCTTAAAACATCACTATCTACTTCTTCTTTTACAGCGACAATCCTCTGTTCCTTCTCTTTCACCAAGGCTTCTTCCTCCGTCCAGGCCTTTTTTTCAGTAACATCGCAGTAATGTAGCGAGCTCATAGTCAGGGATGTTAACTTGCTAGTAAGCATTAGCGATTCACTTAGTGTTAGGCCATCTTAATCTGCTAACTGACATTATACATGATTTAAATGGACCAATATATCACTTGCTTAATAAAAAAATTGTTTCTACAATATCTCGGTTGGACGTTGGCTAACCAGCTAACATGGTAGTGAAACCATATCCGTATTCTGTTGAAGTAGTGTCGTCACGCTAGAAACATAACCTAAAACTCATCGCCATCTTTTGACTGGAGTGGGTAATGCCGTTCAGAAAAATATTCAATAGATTGTTTAGTCACTGTACTTGTCACCTCAGGTCTAACCAAACGAGGTTTGTCAACGTCTAGAGCTGTGACAGATTACATGAAAAACCTATACATAATTGCCGTGAAAGGCCGGAACAACGCCACATAATTACTTTATTCTGTACATATTATTTTGTTTAGCACTGGTGGCGACGTTTTGTCCCTCCGTTTTTAAAATAACATTAAATAGTGCTATTAATGCACCGTCTTTTGTAAGTATTTTTAGTCGAATTTTTAGTCGCTTTCATTGAGACATATTATTCAGACGTCTGCTATCCACCTGAGGAATGACGTCCAACAATTTGTTAAATCAAATGCACCTTTCTAATTGGACTGTCAAACTCCACTGACTGGCACCGAGGCTTTGTTCCGTGCCAAGTTATTTACAGATTTGCTTCCCATATATAAAACCAATAGCAATCATAACATTTCACATAATACAAAATAAATAAATAATGCGTGTTGGACATTGATTTTAACTGGTTAACTCTTGTCATGTGCAATTTAATCAAACATTTTAATTGATCCGATCTTCCTTTTCAAGTGTTCACCAGCGTGGTGTTTAATGTGTGAGACATTGGTGGTGTTGTCCAAGCTATCTATCCAGACAAAAACGTTTTCACAAAGACTAGACTAAGGCCACAATCCCAATCAGACCACTGGTTACCTTTGAAAGATGCCGATTATCCCCAATCTAATTAAACCCTTTAAACAAACGCGTTTTTCTTTTTGATAAGTTGAGGCATTTGTCCAGAAAAATAATTGGTCCCTGTTATAGAAAAAATATAAAAAACGGTCCCTGTTATAGAAAACATACAAAAAACAGTTATAGGGTCCCTAGTAGGTTAGGTCAAATGAAATACAGTGGCTCTCAAACGTTTTCACCCCCCATGGACGTTTACACATTTTATTGTGTTACAACATGAAATCAAAATTAATTATTGCCACTGATCAACACAAAGGTCCATAATGTCAAAAATAAAATCTACAAATTGTTCAAAGTGAATTGCAAATAAAACAGAGAAATAATGGATTGCATATTTGGCGCAGGTAAATATACCAGCAATTACAGTCATGAGTTTATGTGTATATGTCTATGCTAGCTTTGCACATCTGGACACAGCAATCTTTGACTGGGCCATTCCAGGACATTGACCTTGTTGTTTTTGGAGTCATTGTCCGACTGGAAGATGAATGATCTCCAAAGTCCCAGGTCTCTTGCAGACTTCAAAAGGTTTTCTTCCAGAATTTCTCTGTACTTTACTGAATCCATTATGGCTTTATGTTCATAAGCTTTTGAAGCCCTGACACAGAGGGGCATCCCCATAGCATGATGCTGCCCCCACCATGCTTCATGGTAGGGATGGTGTTCTCAGAATGTGCAGTGTTAGGTTATTACCAAACAGTGCTCTGCACTGAAACCAAAAGGCTCTATTTTGATCTCCCAGACCATAGAATATTCTTCCACTTGGTCTCAGTCTCCCACATACTTTTTGGCAAGCTATTGCAGACAGTTACCATTTTGAATTAGTCAACTGGGTGAGACTGGGTGAGGAAGTGAGTAAGGGAAGGATCAAAGCATTCAATCGAGGCTAGCAGGAGGGCTAAGCCAAGAAATTCGACTCATGTTCTACGAATACAAATGGAAGTAAATCATTGACCTCAGACTGTACTCAATATGAAAGTAGTTCAATCAGAAATGGCAGAACTTAGAATTTGCTTTTGGATTGTATCCAGTCACTTGATATTATACTGGTTGAGAATCTACACCCTTCACCATTGTAGGTAGTCAGTAGTACCTACAGAGTTTATTTACAGACTTGCAATACAATCATAGAAGTGAAATATATATATGCATTTAAGTCACTTAGCAGATGTTCTTATCCAGAGGGGCTTACATTAGTGAAAGCATCATTTTCCTTACATTTTTGTCCAGGCCCTCTGGGAAATGCACCCATAACTTTGGCTTTACATGTGCCATGCTATATCAGCTGAGTTACACAATACTTAAAGGACAGCCCTCAGTGGTGCTGCTCTGTCCGAAATCAACTGTGAGGTTGCAAGGACAGGAGGCACTCCACATTCATATGGAGTTAGCGTATGTTCCCTCTTCCTTCACTTCTGTCTTATATTGCTCCAAATCTATTTCTTCCTTAAATTCAATCACTTCTCCCTCCTCCTTGATAACCACATTTAAAGAAAAGGGAGGTTTCACTTTGTTGTGTAATCTCTCATGTTTCTCTAGGGCATCTGCTACTTTGAAATTCTTTCCACATTGGGAGCAGTGATAAGGCTTTTCTTTACTATGTATTTTCTCATGTCTCTTAAGGGATGCCTTCTCACTGAAACTCCTCCCACATAAAGAGCAGTGGAAAGGTTTTTCTTTATTTGTCTCTTTCTCATGTACTTTCTCATGTCTCTGAAGAGTTACTTTCTTTCTAAAACTTTTCCCACACACAGAGCAGTGGAAAGGTTTTTCTCCAGTGTGTAGTAATTGATGAGTCTTTAAATTACTAGAGGAACTATAACTCTTCCCACATTGAGGGCAGGGGTAAATCTTACGACCAGGTATCATTGATGTACTTGAGTCAACTACACTACTAATGCCCTCGTGAACGTTTCTCTCCACCTCATTGATTTTCCTCTCACCCTCTTCCTCTTTAACAATTACATTGAGAGTACTGGCAGGTTTCCATCCAATATGTATCCGCTGATGCGTCTTTAGGTTTCGTTGCTGAGAGAAACTTTTCTGACATACAGAGCAGTGGTAAGGCTTTTCCTTACTATGTGATCGCTGATGTTTCTGTAGGTCTCCGGCAAAACGGAAATTCTTTTCACATTGAGAGCAGTGGTATGGTTTCTCCCCTGTATGTATCCTCTGATGTTCCTTAAGCGTTTTTGAATTACTCAGGCACTTTCCACACTGTGTGCAGAGAAAAGACTTCTCCCCACTATGTACTCTCATATGTCTATTAAGGTTTAGTTTTCCAATGAAACGCTTGCCACATGTGGAGCAATGGAATGGTTTCTCTCCAGTGTGAACTCTTCCATGAATCTTTAGAGTTACTTCTCTTGTAAAACTCTTCTGACAGACAGAGCAGTGGAAAGGTTTCTCTCCTGTGTGAGATTTTTCATGAATCTTAAGAATTCCAGTCCGACTGAAACTCTTCCCACATTGGGTACATTGGTGAGGCTTTTCTCCTGTATGCACTGTTTGATGTTCTCGAAGTCTTCCTGAATGATAAAAGCCCTTTCCACACTCTGAGCATTTGTAAGGCTTCTCGCCTGTATGTACTCTTTCATGTTGTCTAAGGCTTCCTGAATGATTAAAGCTCTTTCCACACTGGGTGCATTTGTAGGGCTTCTCCCCTGTATGTATTCTTTGATGACTTTTCAGGCTTCCTAGCTGAGTGAATCCTTCCCCACATTGAGAGCATTTGTAAGGCTTCTCTCCACAGTGCGATCTCTGATGACTCCTCAGTTCTCCTGACTGACTGAAGCTCTTCCCACAACGGGAGCAGGGGTAAAGCTTTATTTGTTTGAGTGTTAGTTTGTTTGATTTGAGGTGTGATGGACAAATAACGTTTTTAGTACAGCAGGGCTTCGGTCTGTCTTGTTTACTGTTTGTTGATGCTGTAAACCTGGGTCCATTGTATGAACCTGGTTTTGAGCTATTTTCTGTAATAAGATAAACACATTAGTTAAAGGAGAACAGCATTCACAACACCATCTCATTAAAATTGCCAAACTCATCCAAAAACAACTTTTTAAATTCTCAAACTTTGTAAAATGGATGTCACACTGTTTTATGCATATCACCATTTATTCCAATATAAATTAGGTTTAGAAGCAGCTGGTCAGTAGGCGAGAGGGATGCACTGCTGTTTCAAGAGGCTGGATTCAGTTGTCACTCATTTTGTCTCCCCTACTAGACAGCCCAAACTAAAGTATTGCTTGAGGAATTGCACTTAACTAAATATATGTTTCCATTTCACATTGATGTTCTTAATTGTTATCCAGAAATTATCTGATATGTTCAGACATTTTTGCAAAAAGTCTTAGTTGCACAATTTACCATCAACCTAAGGGGTTTGCTGCTTTACTTCACATAATTTGCATGAAAATTTGGACTGCAGACAATATATAGTCAACAGCTGCTGGCTGCTCTCAGGACTGAGTTTTGAAAACATCAGCTAGCTGCCAAATTGTCCATAAAAAGCAGCTATAAGCTGTTCTGTTAATCAGTCCCCAACAAGACTAGAAATCTGGTCCATCTCTGTTTATCAATCAACTTGGCACATTTGCAGACAGGCCATGTGTTTCGTTGCCCTTTAAATTAGTACAACTTCATTACTATTGCAAGAGTATATCTATCTGGTAGAGTTCTAGAGAAAGTCAGGTTGCGTCAACACAATACTCTTGCAAATGTGTTCAATATTTTGGAATACTGACAGGTATGCATCATCTCAATACTAATTTATCCAAAAACAATGGCAGAAGAGTGACCACAATGAAATGCTTCAAGAAGCAACGATTTATAGGGATTCATCACGAAAACTATCCTACTTATACATTTTTAAATATTTTTAGTAGAACATTACTACTGAGTGTAAATGTCACTTTTTTAAAACGATTCTACTACACCACTGATCACAGCTAAAAGTCCTAGGAGCCAACAGTTAAAGCATTTACATTTATGAACTAATGATGTAGAGCTTCAGATCACGTCTAAATAAATGAATACTCACCAATGTCCTCCTGGTCATCGTCTTCCAATGTGACAGTAATCTCTCCTACCTCCTTCACTCCAAATACATCTTCCTCTTCTCTAACTGTGACATTTATGTCCTCCTCCTCTTTCACTGCCAAAATCACATTGAAAGCAGTGATATTGATTTGCCATTAAAAATTGAATTGTCTTTTCAGGCTCCCTGGGTAAAACTCATTCCACAATACACAGTGTCAATAAGCCGGAGGCAGAATACTGACTTAAGAATCCAAGACAACCCACCCAAACAAGGGAGGCCAAAGAAAAAAAAAAAACAGTCCTCCATGTGGAAAGCTGCCAAGCCATCAATCTGCTATCTGGGAAGTACCGAATGTGCCAGGCCAGGGGTGGTGACATAAAGGCAACAGAAACGAACAAAGGTATGTGGAAGCGAGGAGACTGCAGCCACTGGTGCTTTAACGCGTCAACCAGAGGAGCGCTCACATCCGCAGCCACTGGTGCTTTAACGCGTCAACCAGAGGAGCGCTCACATCCGCAGCCACTGGTGCTTTAACGCGTCAACCAGAGGAGCGCTCACATCCGCAGCCACTGGTGCTTTAACGCGTCAACCACAGAGGAGCGCTCACATCCGCAGCCACTGGTGCTTTAACGCGTCAACCA